>CM070537.1:18805776-19058259 GCA_036346415.1 Raddia guianensis | reverse complement strand
TTTCTAAGTCACTCTAGTCTTTAGACCGCGCCCAACTTCAAAATCGCACTTGGACTTGGCCACAGCCCGGGGGCTAGATGACTAGGTGCACAAAAGCAGAGTTTCAAATCAACCTGTTTTACCCAAATTTACTTAATTAGCCTCAGAGCTTCGTTACTGTTCATCTTTTTCTCCCCCTTTTTCGTATTTCAGATTCGCACAAGAAAGGAGAATGAACAAGCTAAAAGAGACAGATACATCAAAGAACTGGCATTTCACAGAAAAGATCTTACAAGAACAAAGAATGTACAAGCAAAAAGGGAACCCAGCGTCCCGGTCTACCACAAAAAGAGGCGCGCCCCTCAAACTCTTGGCGCCCAAGTCCTAAAAGCTATCTCGCCGCGCCTAGCGATGGCGGACAGCAAAGGCGGGAGGCGGCGGACTCTGCCGGCAGCAGCAACGATGGCAACAACCAGCGTCACCGGTCCAGCCTTGAACATCGGCAGTCCCGGCGAGCTGGGTGCCGCCTCCGTCGGCGGATCTCGCCCATGAGCACCTGCAGCGGCGCCTGCGGAAGCCTCCGCCGCCGCCTCGACCTCCTCTGCTGCGAACTCCGTGAGCTTCCTCCCTCCGCCGCCAGCGCCTGCGGCGAGAACGCGGGCAATGAGGTCGCGATTGCGCCGCCACGCGTCCTCCTCCTCCGCCGCCGTCTGACGGCGGCAGCTGGGCATCGCCCACCGGCCGGCCGCCTAAACCTCGATAGCCGAGGGCCGGCGCGCCCCACCTCCTCGCCATGGAAATGGATCGTGGTGACAGATAAGCGGCGGCGGCAGATCCTCCGTTGACGCCACCAACCAAGCATGCAGGTAGTCGGATTCGGCATCGAAAGACATGTTTTTTCCCCCTTTCTCTGTTTTCTCTCGCTGTTCTTCCTCTGTTTCCCTCTCCCTCTGGCTGCGAGTTGCGCTGTTTGGTCTAAGATCGGGGAAGACTAGAGTGGGAGATAGCGTAGCGCGCTGCGCCTCGCTTTATAGGCCGGCGGCTGTGCAACGTACCGTCGCGCTGCGGGCTACACGAAGCGTTGCTGCGCGCGGAGGAGCAAGCAATTAAAACCCACTGCGCGGGCTGAAAAGACGCGCGCGCATGCGCCGTCTCGCGGAATACCAATCTCGCCAATCGCCACACGACGCGTGTCCCGGTCCCGCTGTCAGCGAGGGGAGAAAACCGTTGCGTATCGGGGCCCCGTGTGCAGGTCTGGCCTACCAATGCGAGCAAAGCCCGACGGCGACTCCGTGGCTTTGACGATGTGGCTCGGGCGGTACCGCGAGCCGTCAGCGGGTGGTTTAGCCTCCGCATCGTGCAGGTAGGCGTGCCCTGCGTCAGCGGAACACCGTGCCCGCATTGCGAGCCCACGGCGCGTGATTTGACACAATAAACTAAGGGAAAAATGGCTAAGTCCTCCGGCCACCACACAATACACGATGCTTATCCGGTTAGCGAGCGGAAAAAAATATATAAGTGTTTACGGCACGGAATTCAGGGACAAGGAGGCCCGGGTTAAATCACGACCCGCGCTGCAAGCGAAGCCTTTCTAGCTCGGTCTCTAAATCCCGGATTTTCTTTCGTGCCTGAAGCAGCTCTATGGCCTGTGAGTCCATGTCGTTTCGCTCCTGGTGCAGTTTAGGCCGGGCTTCGATGAGCACTTGCTTCTGCTTCCACAGGGATTCCGTCTCGGCCTTGGATTTCATCGGCCTCGGCTCACAACCATCTCCGCGCGAGCTTCTCGCGGGCTTCTCGAACCAGCGTCGGTAGAGTTCTTGCCCAGACGAGTAGCCTCCAGCTCCTTGGAGGCCGCCTCCCTGCGCCTACGCTCTTCATCAATAGCAGCCCGGGCCCGGTCTGCCTCTTCACGAGCCGCTTGGGCTTGGCTCGCCACGACCTTCTCCGTCTCCTAGGCCCGGACGAGCCTCGCCACGACCTCCTGCTCCTTTTCTGCTATTTGGCTGAGCATAGCCTCTGCTTCGATGACCTTGGGCGGTTCCACGAACTCCGTTGTCGGCCAACTTCGTCATAGCGGTTTATCGAGCGAGCTTATAAGCTCAGCAGGGAGGCGTTCGATCTTCGCCGCGTCGTCGTCTGACCACCCACTCGCTGCCTCCATCAGCGAGGACGTGCCGGCAATAAGGGAACTAAAATAGGGGGAAAGGATCAAGACATGGAAAGGTCAGCGCCTAAGTATAGTGTGCAGACTCAGGGATGTTACCTTCTTGTTGAGAGCGAGCATGCTCTTCACCCTCTCTTCAATGGCGCCGCGTACGGTTCGATCGAACCCGCGGACGTGTGCCTCATGGAACGGCAAGGGCGGGCAGCCTACTGACTCTTGGCTGCTCTCCTCCAATGGCCTTGAGCGTGGCCTTTGCCGCCATGGATCGCATTGGTGGTCTGCAAGCGGGGCAATCGCTCATTTGAGCCACTCGCCTCAGGCATCCTCCGCGCCAGCCTGGCTCGGCTTCGCCCGCCATTGTTTTGCTCCGACCAGTTTGGCCTCGCTAGTGAGTTAGGACACTTTCGCCAAAGACGGTTTTCAGCTCGTCCACCCTTAGCTTGGCGGTCGCAAGCTCAGTCGGCTCTTCCAGCCCGGGAGTAGGATAGATCTTTATGGGCGGCGGGTCTTTTCTAGGCGTCACGTGCCTGGCGAGTCTGTTGCTCTACCCGTGCAGGGTAGCGAGAGACCCGACCAGGCCGCGCGCCAATGCCCGCAGTGGGCATCGAGGCGCCCATCCAACCCAGTGTAAGCTTTGCGCCCGGCAGACCCGATTAACTAAGCGGCATCCCCGGTCGGTGCAGGGGCGCTTTCCGATCGGAGTTTTGAAGTAGTTGGCAATCCCCCGGCGATCGATCGGCCACCATCCGTGCGCCGTGGGTCGCTTCAGCGTGATCCTGAGGAATCCGTGCGGCGTCGACCTTCACATCTCCGCGACCTCGCCAGAGCATCGGCCGCATGCCGGTAGGCAAGCCGATGACCCTCCGCGGACCGGCTGGCTCTTGCCCCGCGAGTCCGTTGGCCTCATCAAACCGGCGGCCTCCAGCCGCTGCGACAAGGATACCCCTCCTCGGGCTCGATCGGTTCGCTCTCGGCCGCCACGGTTTCAGCATAAGGAGGTAACACCTTAGCTGCCACCTTGGCGCTACACACTGCGATCGAAGACACACATAACGATCAGACACAGAAGCAGAATGATAACGAGCGGCGCGGGAGACTTACGCTCCGGTTCAAGCTCTGTGTCCTCGTACCTACCACTATGGGCGTAGAAAAACTCAAATCTCCGGCCCGCGTCTGCGGTTCGTGGTGGTAGCGGTTGCCTTCTTCAGACCTCTGGGGGACCTTCTACGAAGGCCTCCACCGTGGCGTCGCCGCCGGCAAAGGTCCTTGCTTGCGCATAACATCCTCATTATACGCTACAGGGCGGGCGGATCGCCCTCCTCTTCTTGAATGTCTTGCGCCCTAAACGCAGCGCAAGGAACAGAGCTTAGGGGCCACTGGATATCCGATACTCGACCAGCGTCGAAGGGGAGGCTTACATGCGCGGCGCCCGTCGTTTCCTCGCATCGTCTGCGTCGGCCAAAGCGCCTTTCGCTGCGATCGATGCGGCGCCGGGCTCCCTCCCAACATCACCTCACAGGTGGCGCCCGCGCAGGCCGCGTAAGCGATCTCCACAGCGGCGAAAACTACGGCTGTGGCTTGCGTGGCCTGTGGCTCCCCTGCTGAGCCTGTGGCTCCCCTGCCGGACACAGCCAAAGGCTCCCCTGCTGAGCCTGTGGCTTGCGTGGCCTCCTTGGCCGCCTTCCACGTCTGCTGCAAACAATTGGTGCAATCCGTTAAGGCCTCAAAGGCGCGCGCAGTCAGGAATTAACCAAACACCTTACGGGCACATACCGTGGATTCTTGTCCATGGGCAGCAGCATGCCTGCGATCCTCGCAGCGTCGCTGGCCGGGAGCCCTGCAAAACATTACGGACGATCAAGACATGCGACGACCTAGAATCAAACAAGGTGGAGCGACAAGCGCTTACCTTGATGAAATCCCGATCCGGATCCTCCCAGCGTCCCAACGGGCTGATCCGATGCCGGACGAAGCTGTTGACAACATTGAAGCCCGTCAATCTCTTCTTGGCGAGCTTCTCGATCTCGTGTGCCATCACCTGATCCTCCGGCAGGGTCTCGCTGCACGCGAAGATCGGAGTGTCCGACGCGGCCGAAGAATATTCCAAGTTTGAGCCCCCGTGGCTCTAGTAGAACCACCGTCGGGCCCAACCATCAACCTTCATCCATACCTCGTACTCTGGGTACGTTTGGCTCCCCCGGGCCCGACGCACGGTCAGATAGAAGACCCCGCCGTTGCCCACACAAAGGTGGCGAGCTCATTTCAATAATCTTTGGAGGAGGCTCGGCGTGGGTCAGACCTGCAAAGGCGCCTCGCATAGGTGCGCGAAGATAGACAAGTGGACATAGGACTGCGAGGACAGTTCTCCGACCGCAGCTCCGTAAAAGCAAAGAAATCCGTCATGAACTGCGACTTCGCCGCGCGGAACCCGCAGATGGCCGAGCTCTCGAAGAACACCAAACTCAAGGGCTGGGTCAGGGCTCAGTGCTCGCGGGGAGCCTCGTGAGCCCGGCCTCATGAAGCCATCTCTCTCCAACTCCACCATCCTCTCCCTCGTGAGAGCGCTGTCTCCGATGAACACCATGGCGACGGGATGCAAGAAGGCAGGAAGCAAGGTGGAGAGACGAAAACAAAGGCAAAGGGGATGATTCTGCAGTAAGAGTTCTCCCTGAGAAGCACTGCCTTATAAAGAAAGGCAACGGTCGAAGCGGAGATCGTGGGAGTCGTGCCCAAGGGGGCATAACTGCCTCACCTTTCCGTCAAATCGAACTCAATGCTCAAGCTTTGGCTCCCGCGGCTCCAAAAAAACGTAGCCAAATCTTTCCGCGCAATGCAAGGAGGGGGATTTTTCTAAACCTCAGACCGGCTCGCCACGCGACCCGCTCGAGGCTCAGGGGCTGGCTGTTGGTGATTGATAAGTGGCCCACCCCGAGATGGGCCTTAGGCGATTCGTGACGGCCCACCACACGCGAAAGATGCGAAAGGCTGTCACAGCGTCTTGAAGAAGCGTCGATCGCCAGGTCTCCCGAGCTTGACCAGGTCAACCGCGCCTCCCTGGGTCCCAACTAGGAGCGTGGCGCACCTCCCGGGCTATCCTTAGCCCGGGAGAGGGTCCCGCGGGCAGTTCGCCTATCCGTCGGCAGGTGGCGACAACCATCATGTCCCACCGCACTTTCCCCGGCCTTGACCGGTGTCGGTGTAATAAATACCGGGGTACAAAGAGTCCTGAGAAGATTAATACCGGGTGCAGGGTGTCGGTGTCGGTAGGCGAGCAAGGCCCAATGGCGGGCGAGCCCCTCAGCGCTCAAAAGCGCCCCGCCGTCGGCGGCGAGCAAGGACCAGCCTTGACGAGCCCCTCGGCGCTTGAGCGTGGAGCCCCCACGTCGGGCGACCGAGTGCCCAAATAGCGTGGGCGGCGCGCCGGTGCTGCCGGGTGAGGGCCCCATCGTCGGCGGGCGTGGGCGAGCCCCTCGGCGCCGCGTAGGTCTCCCAGCGCCAAGTGGGGCCCGCGTGCGAGTGTTCGAAAAGAGTCTTACGGGCGAAGGCTCCCCTAACTGCGAAGGGCGGCGCATTGTAATGCGACATCACGTCGCGGATAGACGGTGAAGAAATGATTACCGCTTCTGATGACCCTGCGGTCTCGGCGGTATCCTTGTGGCGGGCGGAATTGACCGGCGAGAGAATGTTTGCTTAAGATGGCGCCGCGTCGGCGAGCAAGCGGTGGGCCCCACCCGCATCCTCACCGGCGTGTTCATGCGGGTCAGAGGCCACTGCGAAGCCTTGGGAAGCGGCGCCCGTGCGGTGTGGGCACAACGCGTTTTCGTCTCTTCGCGTGTCTTGTCGATTATCTTGAAAATCTTTATCTTGCCTACCCCTCCGGTTCTCTCCGTCGGTCAAAGGCTTGTATAAAGGGAAGAGAGAGGAGAAGGGCGTTACGATTCACACGATTCGCAAGCATTCTCGTAAACACATCTCATTCAACCACAAAAAGAGCTAAGGCTCGGCGGGAGTAGGACTATTACCCGCGGGTCGAACTGGGTAATCCCGATGTGTCGCTCTTTCTGCGTCAGGCGCTCAATCGGCCCGAGTTTCTACGATGGGCTAGCGGGATAGAAATCGACTAGGGTGTGATCCGCGATGGTTGAGCGGTGAACACGCCGTTAGTGGCGCGCCAGGTAGGGGAGCGCTAGCTTCGGTTCGAGTTCTTCGACCTCTCTTGGCGGTAATGGCGGATCGGCGATCGCGATGGATCGAGGCGGCCGCTAGAGCAGCGACATGGCGTCGGCCCGGCGATAGCGATGAATCGGCCGAGGCGGCGACGCCCTCGCCTAGCTGTTAGGCGCTGTTTGGAGTGAGTGCACTCCGACACAGAACCTCCATGCGGCGAGGCCTGTTGGACAACCCACCGATTCCGGTGACTCGGACTCCGGCGGCTCCGTGGTTGGCGGTTGGCCCGCTTCATCCGATCCGCCCGGTGGTGGTGCAAGTCTCGGGAGGTGGAACCAAGATGTTTCGCCTCTTCTCGTTCTCTCTGCCCTTGCACACCTCGCGCATCTCTGGCGGGAGGGCGGGCCAGGACTACGAGGCGGAGACTCCTCTGAAGTTCGACACGCGAGCGTACAAGTGGCGAATCTCGGTCCCACTTTGAGGACCGCCATCTGCGGCGAGAAGACTTGCGTGACAAGCTCTGCGGCAGCATGACGCGAGAAGCGCGACAGGCTGAAAATTTGTCGTTCAGCGAGGACCAGCGAGAGACTCCTGTGGCGCTGCTTCCGCCAAGAGGGCGCCTCTTCGATCTTGCCCGGACGGCGGGGGCGGTGGGCGCAGCCAAGCGTCCGAGGCGAGGAGGCTCCGGCGTTGCAGTCGCGGCGCCCTTTTGAAGGCTGAGTCCAAAGGATGGCGGAGAGGTTCGGCCCACCCCATCGAGAAATATGACGGCTCCACCAACCACGGCGAAGTTCTTGCGGATCTACACTACGGTGATGCAGCGGTGGAGGGTCGAGGAAGGTTACGCTAACTACTTCCCTGCGATCCTCACCGTGAGCCCGCTTGGCTCATAAACCTGCCCGGTCCGGTGGGGTGGTGGAAGGAGCTCTCGGAGCTCTTCATCACCAACTTCGAGGCGCGTTTCAGCAGCCCGAGTCGAGGACGACCTCCTGGCGTGGAAGCGAGAAGAGGAGAGATTCGCTACTACATCCCAAGGCTTCGGTCGGTCGACAACACCATCCACGACATCTCCATCGACGCCGTTATCCGGCATTCGAGGAGAGGCGCCGAGACCCTAGGGTCAAGGAGAAGATGGCCACCCATAAGATCAAGGCGATGGAAGAGCTCTTCGCTGGCGCTAAGTCGCCCTTGAGCGGAGGCTCGTGTCCGTCCCCACGACGGGCGGGCACCTTACTTCTGGCGGCGAGGCCGAGACCTCGAAAAATCCCTTGCGGCAGGACAAGAAGAAGCGCAAGGCGAGAGACCGAACAGGTCATGGCAGCCGAGCGACGACGACAGCACAAGAAAGCGAGGCAGCGGTGGAGGCGGCGGCGGCGGCGGCGGCAGTCCTGCGGTCTCGAAGCGACCCGCCCGTGATCACGGCGGCCGCGGCCGATGGCGAAGCGAGACCGCCGTCCTGCGAGTGGGCGGGGGATTGCCATGTCATCAACAAGTTGGTGGACAAAGCGCGTCCGCAGCAGCGACAGCGTCCGGCGGCAAAAGGGCAAGGAAGCGGCGGTTGGCTTCAGCGGGCCTGAAGTTGCCATCGTCCACACGCGATCGGCCACCTATCCGGTCCCACGCTAGCTTTAAGCGTCACGATGAGGAAGTGTCTTGCGCCGTGCGTGCTTTGGGTTGACAAAAGCGGTGGCGTGGTCGGAAAGCGATCGATCGCGTTGATCAAGCCGATCACCCGGCCGAGCACCGCCGCCCTAGACATCTCCGATCGTGGTTGCGCCCCACGGTCCGGAATGTAAAGCTAGGGCGGTCTTTGGTAAACGGAGGGAGTTCCCTCAACCTCCCGTCGCCCGGGGCCAAGGCTCTCCGTATTCAGCGGCGGGAGCTTGACCGGCGTTCCCATTCTTGACATCTCGCCGGGCCGAGTCCGTCCGGCTGGGCGTCGACCTCCGGTGACGCTTGGAAACTCAAACAACTTCCGCACGAGATGCTCGAGTTCGAGGTGGCGGACTTGACCTCCCATAACGCCATACTAGGTCGCGCGTGACCAAGTTCATGGCGACTGCCACTATCGTACATGGTGGTGAAGATCCGGGCGGTGGCCCCATCATCTTGAAAGTGGACGCCCGAGGCGCTCCGCTGCGACAAGGGCAGCTCTCGCTTTGGCGGGGGCAATCGGTGCCAAGGCGAGGCTTGACTCACGGAGCTCCTCCGGCGGCGACCCGTGCCTCCCGGTTCGTCCGCGGAGGTTAAGGCGGTCTCCTGGCCGAGTCGGACCCGGCGAAGATCGGTGGTGGGCGCCTCTCGGCGCCAAATAGGAAGGCGCTTCGTCTCCTTCCTCGATCCTACGCAGAGCGTGTTTGCGTGGCAACCGTCCGACATGGTGGGGTCCCGTGCAGTGATTGAGCACAAATTGGCGGCGTTCCCCAGCGCGACCGGTCATCTGAAAGGTCCGGCGATCGGTGGGCGCCAGAAGTTATCCGCGGAGGTGGACAAGCTCTTAAGGCGGGGTCGTCCGTAGTGTCGCCCATCCTGTGGCTCGCGAACCCGTCCTCGTCAAAGAAATCCAGCAGGACGGTGGAGGATGTGCGTGGACTTCACCGACCTCAACAAGGCGTGCCTAAAGGATCCGTACCGCCGCCCGCATTGATCTCATCGTCCGATTCCACGGCGGCGAAAGTGCGGCGGCTATGCTTTACGGATGCGTACTCCGGTACCACCGATTAGCATGGCGAAGAAGATGAAGACAAGACGCTTTCGTGGCGCCCATGGGCGCGTCTCGCTACTCTAAGGATGGTGTTGGATTGAAGAATGCTGAGCCCAACCTATCGGAAGGCCATGCACATCGCTCATCGCCCTCAAATAGGGCGAAACACGGAGGTGTATGTCGACGACACGGTGGTGAAGTCAAGAAGGCGGAGGAGTTGATCGGCGACCGAAGAAACCTTCACCAACCCGAGGAAGCATGCATCAAGCAATCCTAAGAAATGCGTGTTCGCCGTTCCGTCGGGCAAGCTGTTGGGATTCCTCGTCTCCCGAGGGATTGAGGCTAACCCCGACAAGATCGCGCGATCGAGAACATGAAGCCCCGACGCGACTTGGCGGATCACGGTGCTTGGTGGGTGCTTGACCTCCTAGGCCGCTTTATAGCTCGCTGGGGATAAAAGTCTCCCACCGCTCAAGCTCTAAAGAAGACCAACCGGTTCGAGTGGGCCGGGGCGCCAGGAGGCGTTCGATGGGGTGAGAAGTATCTCACCTCCCGCCCGTCTTGGTCGCCCCGAGACCGGCGAGCAGCTGATCCTTACGTTGCAGCAAACCCCAGCGATCGGTGTGCAGTCTTTGTGGCGGAAAGAAAGCGTTCAGCGCCCATTTACTACATCGCAAGGTCCTCCACGATGTCAAACAAGGTATTCACAACACGAAGTTGCTCTACGCCGTCTTGTGGCGTCCGGGCTACGTCACTACTTCTGGGCGAAATCACGGTGTTAACCAAGTACCCCTTGGGAGATCCTCCTCAACCGCGAGGCGGCAGGCCACTTGTCGCCAAGTGGGCCATGAAATTTGGCGAATTTGATCTCAAGTTCGCTCCCGAGCGGCCATCAAAGGAGCAAGCTCTGGCGGAGTTAACGTGAGTGGACTCGGCGGACCACCAGCCGAAGCACCCAGCACCTCGCCGTGGACTCTCTTCTTGACGGCTCATTCAATTTGGAGAAATTTGGGGTGGCGTCGTCTGGTGTCTCCCATCGGCGATGTCGTCCGGCACACAGTGGTCTTGGACTTCAGCGCCACCAACAACGTCATGAATCTGAAGGATTGCTCCACGGGCTCGGGGTGGCTTGATCCTTGGCATCCGGCGGCTACAAGTAAAAGCGACTCTCTCTGGTCATCAACCAGCGAGGAAGGATTTCACCGCTCGGATCCGTCATGGCGGCCTACAGCGGAGTCTGCGCCGGTTGGGCGGCACTTTGAGGTTTGGGCTTCAAGCACGTCCCTACGCGACAACTATATGGCGGACGAATCTGTCCCAGTTGCCTCGTCGAGGGCACCTATTCCGTGGGGTCTTTGAAGAAAGACTTACGTGACCGTCGTCGCACCCCAACCTGGCGGGGGCGGCGCTTTCCACGCAGCTCCCATACGGAGGAGGCGTCACGATCTTACTCTGACTCCCGGTTGGAGGAGGAGGCGGAAGAACTGCCGAGGCGGTTGGCGAAATGCGGGCCGAGCCCGAGTCGTCGGCGACAATGTCTGAAACGTCGTCACACTCGTCCGGGAAGGTCGGTGGATGGATCCGATCCTAGCCTACTGCGGGATGGAGTGATCCCAAGCGATGTGCGTCGGCGGAGAAGATAGCGCAAGGCCAAGCGCTACGCCCAGTAGGTGGGGACCTATATCGCCAGAGCGCAAATGGGGTTCTCTTGAAGTCGTCACTCGGAAGCGGGAGTGCAATTCTCTGAGATCCATGGAGGCATGTCGCGGGAGCCATTGAGGCCAGGCGTTGGTTGGGAAAGCTTTCGCCATGGCTTCTCTTGGCCTCGCCCTCGGGATGCCTTGGTGGTGAGGAGATCGAGCGTGCCAATTTCATGCTAAGCGGATCCACCGACCGCCCAGCGCCGCAAACCATTCCGCTCTCTGGCCGTTTGCGATGCAGAAATTTGACATCTGAGCCCGTTCCGTGGGCAGGAGGTTTCACACATCTGTTCGTCGCCGTCGACAAGTTCACCAAGTGGGTTGAAGCCACGCGGTCCGCGATCACGTCCGCATGACTATAAAATTCATGAAGAGTATCTTCGTCCGGTTCGGCGTCGCCATGAGGATCATCACCGACAACGGTCGCAGATTCAAGCGCCGATTTCCAAGGCGGTGCGAATCACGGGTACCAAGTTGTGCCGCCTCGTTGCACATCCGAAGAGCAATGGGCAAGTCGGCGGCGAACGCGGAAGTACTCAAAGGGCTCAAGACAAGGGCTTTGACCGTGCGGAGAAGCGCGCAGCGGCGGACGGAAGAAAGTCCCCACCGTATTGTGGCGCCGGACAACTTCCATGAGCCACCGGCGAGACCCTTTCTTCTGGTGTATGGCTCGAAGCGGTGCTCCCATGAGCTTCGCCTTTGGGTCCCCAAGGGTGGCGGCGTTCGGCGAAGACAAAGACCACGGCCGGCGTCGGGATGAAATAAATCTCCTAGAGGAGATCCGAGATGCGAGCGGCGTCCGGGCGCCAGTATCGGCGAACACCTTGCGCCGTTATCAAGCAAAGACGGGTGTGTGCGAGAACACTGGCGATGGGCGACCTCGTTCTGCGCAAAGTCCAAGCGCGGTGAGGCGCAACAAAGCTATCTCCCACAATGGGAGGGCCCTTCAAGGTGGTCTCGATCTCCCGCCCGAGCTCGGTCGATCTCGCATTCGAGGATGGTTGCGAATTGGCGAACACTTGGAGCGTCGGCGGTGAGGAAGTTCTACCGTGAGTAGCGATTCGAAGTTTTTGGGGCCTTCCTTTGGAGCGGCGGCGAGGTCTTCCTCCTTCACCGCTTCGCCTCGAAATTGCATTGTACAAAGCCATCTTCATTGAAAGATAAGTCCTGTCTCCTGTGGGCATCTGCTTCTTTTTCACTTCAAGCTGTTAGAAAGCATACATTGAAAGTTTGGTAGCGAAAAAAGTACTTAAGCGGATGGCCCTTAGTTCAAAATGACGCTTACAACTTGCGGTTAGGCGAGGCAAAGCGGACGGAGCGGGTTCTAGCACAGTGTGTCGGCTCGGTCTAGGCAATGCATGCAATGGCACCGGCGTCTAGACCACTTCAAGCTAAGTGCTGCCACGCATAGCGTTTAAGTTGGGTCGAGAGGCCATAAGGGTTGAAGTAACCAAAAGCCTAAGAAATAGCGCTCACTTGCGGCGAGCGTTACATCTAAAGCTTTTGGCGGTCGGTGCCTCAGTTCTCCTTTTTTATGAAGTCAAGATTTGCGTGAAGGTTAAAACAAGACTCACGACAAAAGAGCAAAAGTTTGTGTTTGCATTGATAGGTAACATCTACAAGACAAAATAAGATAGGGAGTTCAGCTACTCCTCCTCGTCTTAATCTTCATTTGGAGCGGCGCCGTATCATAGATCTGGCGTGGCGGCGGCGTCAACTTCTGATTGCTCGATCCGGTCGGTGGCGAAGGGTTCCCGATGGCGGCGTCGAGATCAAGCGTGGCGTCTTGAGCAAAGCGATTGCCCAAGGCGAACATGCTGCTTCAAAGCGCCTTGGCGACCGTCTTCGATCGCCGCGTCGCATCAGCGGCGGCGCTCGCGCAAGGCCTTAGCGGCGCGTCCCACGGCCCGACATATCTGCGGCGGTCTCTCCGATGGAGAATACAAAGGTAACGCCAGTGGAGTGCAGGCGTCCGAAAACCGTGGTAGCGGTGCGCGGCATGTCGGCGAGGTTGGCGTCGAAATGTTCCGCGCAGAGATCTTGAGGTCCACAGTGGCTGAGGCGGCGGCTTGTCTTGTCGCGACCTCGCGAAGTCATCGCTTCCTTGCGATCTCTAGTCAAGGGCTCGCCAGTTGGTCGGTGAGTAGCTCGCTCATAGGGCATCCTCCGCTGCCAGTGCGGAGAGAGTGCGAGCGCCTCGAAGGCGCCGTCGCTCGCGGTGGCAACCTGAGATAAGCGGCGGCGCCAGAGGCGGTGGTCGAAGGTTCTCGGCGGCGGTGCCGCGAGCTCTCCGCCACTGCGGCCGTCTCCGTCAAAGCGCGGAGGGCAAGCTGAGGGTTTGGCGAGTCGCGGGAGGAGCTGAGGCCCAGCCCGCTGTTCCACGAAGATAAACAGAGCGAGGTTCGGTATGCACGAGCGCGTAGCATGCTAACCCTAGTGCAAAATGTGCGTAAGCGGCGGAAAAGCCAACTGAAGTGGCGCGCCACAAGCGAAGCTGAAGAGGCGTAAGCCGCTGATTGCGGAACCGGTGGTGGCGCGATCAATCCAACGCCGTCAAGCGGTAGCCGGCGAAGTGGTGCCGACGCGAAGCACCGGCAGCGGCAGCAGAGGCAGCGCGTCGAAGCGCCAGCGCAGAAGCGTCGGCGTAGAAGGCGGAAAAGCCAGCGGCGGCGCGCGATTCGAAAAAAAATCGCCCGCTCTCGCCCGGTGGCGGGCGGCGGCGGCAACAGGCCCCCACCTGGGGGGCGGAGGAAGCGATGGACGGTTTGAGACTTAAGCGCGGAAGGATTAGCCGCGGCGCCAGAGAAGTATTTATAAGCGTAGAAGCGCGGCGCGGCAGTGCAGATTCCGCCTCGCGCAGCAGCGCCATCATTGCCCAGCGTTTACGTTTTCCAGCAGCGGCACGGTTTCAAGGAAGATCGTGCGCGTGTGGAGAATCGGCGTCGGCCGCCCGCGAAGGTGGGCCCCACGATTAAGTCTCCGCCGCGCAAAAGCGGAAAAAGTGTCTGCGACGGTTCGCGTATCATGGTGGACGGGGCTCTTGTCGGTGTAATAAATACCGGGTACAAAAGTCTGAGAAGATCAAGGGCCCGCGTCGGTGGCGAGCAAAACCCAGCGTGCGGGCGAGCCCTCGGCGCTCAAAGCGGGCCCAGCGTCGGTGGCGAGCAAGGCCCAGTGAGGCGAGCCCTCGAGCTTCAAGCGGGCCCCGCGTCGGCAAGGAGTGAGCAAGGCCCCACACATGGGCGAGCCCCTCGGCCTCAAGCGGGCCCCGCGTCGGCCAGGCGAGAAAGGCCCGTGGCAGGCGAGCCCCTCAGCACAAGCGGGCCCAGCGTCGGTGAGCGAAACAAGGCCCCACATGGACGAGCCCTTCCTCAAAAGCGGGCCTCACGCGTCGGCCGTGAGCAAGGCCCAGCCACACACAGGCGAGCCCTCAGCGCTCAAGCGGGCCCAGCGTGTCGGTGAGGCGTCGAGCCCAGCGGCGGGCGAGCCCTCTCGGCCTTTCAGTGAGGCCCCAGCGCGTCGGCGACCGAGCCCAGCCATGCGTGGCGAGCTCATCGGTCTGCCGGCGAGGCCCCATCGTCGTCGGCGGGCGTGTGGGCGAGCCCCTCGGCGCCGTAAGGTCTTCCGCCAAGTGGGGCCGCGAGGCGAGAGTGTTCGAAAGGAGTCTTCGCGAAAGGCTCCCCTGCTGCGAAGACGGCGCATTTAATGCGACATCACGCAGCGGATAAACGGTGAAGAAATGATTACCGCTTCTGATGACCCCTGCATGTCGGCGGTACATCCTTTGTGGCGGGCGGAATTGATTGGCAGAGAAATGTTTGCTTAAGATGGCCGCCGCGTCGGAAGGAAGCGGTGGGCCCCACCCAGCCTCTCACCGGCGTGTCATGCGGGTCGAGGCCACTTGCGAAGCCGCGAGAAGCGCGCCAGCGGCGTAAGCGGCAACGCGTTTACGTCTCTTCTGTCGTGTCTTGTCGATTATCTTGAAAATCTTAGACGCCTACCCCTTCTTGGTTCTCTCCGTCGGTCCAAGGCTTGTATAAAGGGAAGAGAGAGGGAGGGTGCGTTACGATTCACACAGTTCGCAAGCATTCTGTAAACACATCTCATTCAACCACAAAAAAAAGCTAAGGCTCACCAGGAGTAGGACTATTACCCGCGAGGGGGTCCGAACCTGGGTAATCCCCGTATGTCGCTCTTTGCTGCGTCCAGCGCTCAATCGAACTGATCTCGGCCGATAGGCTAGCAGGATAGAAATCTGACTAGGGGTGTGATCCGCAGTGGTTGAGCAGTGAACACGCCGTCAGCCGGATGGTATGTCTCCCGGGGAGAACACGCGGCGCTTTCGGTTTGTCGTTGCCCTTTGGCGGCGGCGGCGGTTATTCACGCTTCTGCGACGCTCCCAACGGGTGGCGCGAGGCTGGCTCGGTCCAATCAATGCTATAGTAGGGATAAAGGGAAAGTGCTTTCTCCATAAAGCATGTTTCTCCCCTGTATAGGCACTCCCAGACAAAAACGTGTCCAGTACTAACCTGACCAGCTTCTCTCTGCAGGCTCGAGACCAGACAAAGCCCCGGAATGAGACAAGAGTGCCGCCACTAAAGCAAGAATGGGTGCGGGGCCCACCACATCAGCTCCGGACGGCCTACCGCGCCTATAAATGGAAAGGCCCCAGATCCGTTCGGGGCAGGCCATAAGCAAGGTGAAACAGCGCAACACGCGACATACTCATCCGAAGCTTCCTCAGCAGTAGTCTTAGTCCCTAGCCACCTCAGTGTCTAAAACCCCTTGTAAGCTCGGGATCGGTGCCTTCAAGCCCGGTCTCGGCACCTCTTGTACTGTTTCCCACCATATAATCGACAAGACTGGAGTAGAGCTATTACCCGGCAGTGGAGGCTCGAATCAGGGTAAATCGCTTGTGTCTTCACGGTTTGCATTCCTTTCTCTCTTCTTCTCCCCCTTCTTTCTCTTACCGTACGAAGGACCTGTACCCAGATCGCCAAGTCGCACCAGGCTCTGTCCGGGAAGACCACGCGGCCTGAGCCCCCATCGGCTCGGCCGTCCTCGGGCTGCTGCGAAGGGTTGTCGTTGGGCCTCACTCTAACTACAAATTCGTCTGCCGGTCCGTGGACCCGCGGCCCTTCAGGGGCGCGTTTCCCAGACATCGACAATAGTGTAGTAAGGAGACACATGACCATCAAGGTTCTAAAATATTGAATTATGGCCATCCAATTTTTGAAGTACGTTGAAAATTAAAAAAAATAATCGGAAGGAGTATAGGTCAGCACACGTCATATGACTCCTTCCCTTTTTTAAGGTAAAGCCTACTCATGTCTTTTATATGTGAAATCAACTAAAGTGGTAGTCAGGTCGTGAGCAAATTTATTTGCAAAACAGGTAATCTACCAATGAGCCGTCATTAAACAAAACTACATAAGAATTACTCACTGAAAAATGAAAAGCATAGATATTTTGCAATGTCCATCAATAACAGTAAGACCAATAAACTAATCATTGAAGGCATGAATACACAGGGGCTATTAAGACGCCACCATTAGATGCTTTAAAGGAGTAGAGGCTATTAAGAGAAGAATGGTATTTCATTTCTGAATGGTTGGTGCATACTTCAAAGAACATTTCAATTCTTTTGGTTAACTGATTTAATGAGAATTTAGCAAGTTGCAGGATTGATATTTTTGAAATCACACAGGCATAATTGTTAAGAGATGATAATGCAATGTTTCATCGTGGTGCAAAGCAGCAGATGAACATTTACTATAGAAAACTGTACTCTATACGGCTTATGTGATGGAAAAGTACAAATTTCTTTAAGAAAAAAAGATAATAGAAGGTGGTCAATAAGCACCATAGAGAAAGAACTTCGTAAATTGATGACTGGTAACTATTTTTTCTAGCAAAAAATGATGAGTAAATATGGCCACTAAAAACAACAGTATAATTGTACAGAATGCTGCAGGCACTATGCAGATCGCACTAAACAACTTGCAGGATAGATATTTGACATAGCTACTTTTATATCTGCCATTTGCAGAAAAAAAATTAGTAAAGTACAACTAAATAAACACTTCATCCAACAATAACAGCTACGAAAGGATGCATCTTTCCTATTATGGCTACAGATTATTTGATTTTCAGTACGTTCATTATTGAAGTCGGTTTAGCACCAACATTTTGTACTGCAGGCTCGTACAAAATGGAAAATTTGAAACCTAGTGAAATTTATAGGATAATACTGCCGAGTAAATTTCAAAGATAACACTGGTGAGGGGACACAGATCTGCCTGCAATCGAACTACATAGTAAAATGAATCTCCTGTAAGATGCATTGAACAATAACAAAAACACCTAGAGCAAAATAACTTTCCACGGGCACATCATGGACACCAACAAGGCAGCAACAAGCAAATACGAATAGGAAAAATCATTGACTTCCATATATACGAGCTGCAAAACATGGGTATAGATCCGTCCGCACCAACAGAGATGAACTGAGACATCAGCCGCCGAACAGCCCCAAAAACGAGATCTTTTAGGGCTCATTTGGGAGGACCGGGATTGGCCGGGATCCCGGCACATTCCCTGGGTGAAAAATCCACGGGACAAATTTCCCGGGGTCGAAGTCACAACCCGTTTGGAAGGCCACGGGGGAGGGATTTTCCACCCCAATCCCAGTCAGTTCCCCGGGGAAAAAATAATCGCCTCTCAGCCCGTAATTTATTTTCCCCGTCTTGCTCTCGCCATCGCCCTCGGAGCTTCCGCTGTCCCTGCCGGCCGCCGTTGCTCGCCACCCCCGCCATCGCTAGTCGCCGACCCCGCCACCGCCGCGCCTGAGGGTGGCCTCTTCCGCCACCGCCGCTGCGCCGAGGGCGCCGTGCCCGTCTCATCGAGGAGGAGCACGCACGGGAGGGGGGGTCGGAGTCGACGAGCGGCGCGACGGCGGAGGCGGCCGGGGGCGGGAGGATGGAGGCGAGCGTGAGGATGCAAGGAGGCAGGCGCGGACGCCGGGAAGGAGTGCGAGGGGGAGGTGCCGGCACCGGTGGCCGGAGAGGGAGGCATGGCGCCGGTGCGAGGTCGCCCCTGCCGCTGGCCGCCGCCGCCTTGCCACACACCTCCGCCTCTTCGGCTGCTTCGCCGGTGGCGGCGGCGCCGCCGCTGTCGAGCTGCCGCCAGAGCTACCGAAGAGAGAGAGAGAGAGAGACGGGGAGGGGAGTGCAGTGGAGGAGAGGGACAGAGGGGGTGGGGAATTGTTTTGCTGCGTGGGTGAGAACTGAGAAGGGGAGAAAGGGGGATGAGAAGGGGATTCAAAATGACCATCAAAATTCCCTTGGTGGAAATTTGTCCCTGGGTTATTTTCCTCTGGCTTCCAAATGAGCCCTTATAGAGATAAAAAAAATCTCCCATTTTTATACCCACAACAAATTACACGCAGCAAAAGGAAGCACGGGAAAGGGATTTCTGACAACGTTCCAGCAAAATCCACACGACACCGAAAGTATTAGTAATCTAAATACACGAGACTACATGAACGAATCCAATCCAAGGAAAGAAAGATTTAGAAACCGCCACGCAACTTGTCGACCATCGACTGCTGGGCGGGCGGAGTCCGACGAATCGAGGACGAAGCGAACATGGCGGCGAGTCGCGGATCTGCGAGGCGGAGAGGGCGGTGGGCCCAGCGCGAGGACTAGGTCTCGCATGACGGCAGGAGAGAGGAGGAGGAGGAGGAGGAGGAGGAGAGGGCATGGTTGGTTGGTGGGCGCAGAAAAAAACCGAGAACGCGAGACGGCGAGAGGGGAGAATCGCAGGGATTTGCGGGCGAGACAGATGAATCACTGGAGCCACCGGCGGCCAGTTTGGAGGACGCCGGCGATGAGGAGGACGCCGGAGTTGAGGTAGGTTTCGAGGAGCCCCGGCGTCCTGCATCTTCCGAGGGATAATTGATTATTTGTCGTGAAGTTGATATGCACTTGACAATATGCCCAAATCAACTTCAGGGCAAATAATCGAGGAGCGGTGCGAGGAAGGGCGGTGAGAGGTTTTTTTGAAGAAGTGAGGGTCCCCTCACTTTAGCAACCAGACTCCGCTGGTTGCTCTCCAGACAAATCAAGAGGAAATTCCTCCAGCCACATGGTAGCGCTCCCTACAGCGTGAGAAGCACCCAGCTTAGCTAGATTGTGAGCTGCGCTGTTGCATTCCCTTGGACAAAACACCGCTTTGGCATGATTAAAACCCATCAGCATTGCACTTCTAATCTCTTCAACAATCACTGCATCCATTCCTCTGTACTCATTTTTACTGGACAGAATCGAAACCAGGTTCCTAGCATCGGATTCCAGCAAAACCTTGGAGAGATCCAAATCTTGAGCTATGAGGATACCATGGAGACAAGCTTCTGCCTCCGCCTGGGAAGCACTAAGCACATTTTCCAGCTTGCTTGCTACCATAAACACAGCTTGACCCTTCTCATCTCTAGCCACCGCACCCCAACCACTGTCCTTTGACCCGTCGGCAAAAGAAGCATCCGTGTTAACTTTAACAAAGGCCTCCTTCGGTGGTTCCTATTTTTTACCAACCCTGCAAATGCCATTCCCAATACCCTGTCTGATAAGCTCTTTACAATCCAGGCTATTTAGGGTGATGAGATGGACTGTATCATCAAATGGTACTGAAGGGCTTCCATGAACCTTTTTGTGCGGGTCACGGGTAGAGCAGTTATCAGATCAAATAGAATCTGGTGGCCAGAATTTCCTGAGAAAAGATGGAGGGTTAGGATCTCAAGTTGGCATGACCACCACCTGCACTGCCACCATCATAAGGTGCTTTAAAGTAGTAGAAATTAGGTAGGGTTCAAGTGGTTACCAGACTAATCACAGGCTAACAAGAGTAATGACAATCAAGGCAGTCATTAAGGCTAAACAGTTAAAGATTAGGCATGTATAAGTATTACATGATTAACAATTAAGCAGACTAATAAGCATTCATTTTTAATAATTAAACAATATAGCTTAAGAAAAACTGGGTAATGAACATGATATTAGCGATGTTAATTCTTACTAGGGAAAGTCGCAATCTTTCCCTAATACGGACTACATCTAAAGAGTAAGTGTTAACTCGCCTTGCTTAGGTATGTGTTCCTCCTCGGCGTCCCCAAACCTTCCTTCAGGATCACTACATCTAATCATGCATTCAAACCAATTATTACTTACTAATGCAACAGAAATCATGATGCATGTACGACCTATTCTTCACCCTCGGCATTAACGCCTAAGATTGATTAGCGAATCTAGTTTTCGTATGATATGTAATGCATGACATAGTGCATTAATAAAATATATTATCAATATATAATAGTCTACTATATCCTAAAATACGATTTCGTACAGTAAGGTCATAATTGGGTGATTAGGGTTTTTAAGCGACATAAGGTGACGGTTCTCCGAAGTTCAACTTACCAAAGGGGTAAAGTTTATCGGAGTTGACAATATACTAAGTGCTTCAAAATAAAAGAGATAATCCTAAGCTATATCCCTTATTAACATATTTTCTAAAGTCAGTTTCTTAATTAATTTAATAGGGAAATGAGCTATTTATTTGTTGGGTTTATAATTAAATAATGCTATGAATATATTAAGCAAGAAAGACAATTTTAAATTGTTCCAAATTCATGAAGGCATTTATCTATCCCATTTATTTTGCCACTGAATATTTAGGGTCAGAATCATTATTTGAATATAAACAAAATCCTCCTAATTTCTATTTTAACCATTTTCCTTTAGGAGATCTACATTTCCCACTAACATGCTACTCAGCTACACGACTACGCCCGCGCCACAAGCGTCGAAGTCTTTAGCTCGGCTGTATGCCATTGCGAGCCACAAGCGCCCGGTACGGTTACATGCCTACGCATCCAAGTATATGGCTTGGTGACACACTACTCGGCTACACGCCTACGCCTGCGCTATGAGCGCCCAAGTCTTCAGCTCGGCTATACGCCATCGCATGCCACGAACGCCCGGTATGGCTACATGTCTGCGCATCCAAGTCTATGGCTCGGCGACACGCCACTCAGCTACACGCCTACGCCACCAAGTCTACGGCTCGGCAACACGCCACTCGGCTACACGCCTACGCCTGCGCCACGAATGCTTAAATCTTTAGCTCGGCTGTACGCCATCGTGCACCATGAGGGCCCGGTATGGCTACAAAACTACGCCTCCAAGTCTACGGCTCGGCGACACGCTACTCGGCTACACGCCTACGCCCACGCCATGAGCGCACAACTCTTCAGCTCGGTTGTACGCATCGCGCCATGAGCGCCTGGTACGGCTACACGCCTATGCCTTAAAGTTTACGGCTCGGCGACACGCCACTCGGCTACACGTCTACGCCCGCGCCACGAGCGCACAAGTCTTCAGCTTGGTTGTACGCCATAGCGCGCCACGGCACCCGGTACGGTTACATGCCTACGCATCCAAGTGTATGGCTCGGCGACATGCTACTCGGCTACAAGCCTACGCCCGCGCTATGAGCGTCCAAGTCTTCAGCTCGGCTATACGCCATCGCATGCCACGGGCGTTCGGTATGGCTACATGCCTACACATTAAGTCTACGGCTCGATGACACGCCACTCGGCTACACGCCTACGCCCGCGCTATGCGCGCCTAAGTCTTCATCTCCATTGCGCGCCACGAGCGTCCGGCTCGGCTACATGACTACGCTTGTACCACAAGCGCCCAAGTCTACAGCTCGGCTACACGTCTATGCCTGCATCAGAGCTAAGTTCTCATTACCATAATATTTTCATATACATCTAAGTTGTTTCTTGACTTGGTATTTAGTCGGTCTCCAACTAAGCAGTAAGTCAAGGGCTACACCAAACAGGTGCACTTGCGTGCACTTTTGTTTCTTCCTGTTAACGATTGCGAAGGAATTCGAGTATTATTCTGAGTAATGAAGCTCTGACCCACGAACGGCGAACTCTGGTTACTCGATACGCGTATCTGAGAAAAGAGCCATGAGCTAATTTCCGACGCCCGGGGGTAGACTAGTCGGGCAGAGTGCATAACAAAAGGAAGATTACTTGAAGGAATTAAAGATCAAAAGGAAAAGGAACAAACGGACATTAAAATTACATAAACAAAGCGGTTGAATTTTTATATCCATATAACTGTTTTCATGATACTGCCTAAATTCTACATGTACATGTTACAGGGGTTCATGGGTTTTTACCTCGTCAATTACCTTCTACGACTCCGTCTATGAGTAAAAAGGACACCTGCGCAATGAGCGACAACTACGGCTCGGCGAGCGCCTAGAACGGCTACACGCTTATGCCCGCGCCTCGACCATCCAAATATATAGCTCGGTGAGCGCCCGGCATGGCTACGCTCCTATGCCCATGCCTCGAGCGTTCAAATCTATTGCACAGCTACACGCCCACGCCAACATCGGTAGGGCTATACACTTACGCCTCTGACCATAGGCCACCCTGTGCCCTGAGCGCTAACTACTGCATTTCAGCTGTGTGTCACAACCAGTGGCTACAAGCGTAGCCGGGCTAGGTCAAATTCAGCCTCGGTACACCCCATGTCAGGTCGACTACAGGCAGATCTACAAAAACTACCCATTTCTTGGTATACCCCCATGTTGGGTCACTAATTGGTCACTGCATGTCAAGATCAGATATCAGTGATGTCAGGATTGAGTTTTGATGGTACGCCCTAGCTGGGGCCGACGCTGTACACCGCAACCTAGGTACGGATACCATACGGCCAAACTCTATTCTTAAGGTATGCCCTATGGTGGGGCCGCCAGCTGTATCCCACTTCGGTTGGGTACAGGTACTGTCTAGCTGGCAACAATGGTATGCCCCATGTTGGGACACTAGCTGTGTGCCGCACCAGTCGGATACAGGTATCATTGGGCTAAACCCTATCCAGATGGTATGCTCCATGTTGGGCTAATCGCTTTACAAGTACGGGTACCAGATGGTTAAAAATACAATACGCCCTCTGGGACCACTAGCTCTATCCTACTCTGGTCGGGTACATATACCACTCGGCTCTTCAGCCAAAACCAAAATGTACGCCCTTTGGGGCGACCAGTTGTATCCCACTCTAGTCAGGTACAAGTACCACTCGACTGATGACATGCCCAATGTTGGGCCGATCGCTGCGTTCCAATGGAACCAGATGCCAGATGCCTATACTTCATGGCATGCCCTAGATTGGGCCGATAGCTGTATCCCACTCTGGTCGGGTATAGGTACCACTAAGCTTAAGGTACGTCCCATGATGGGCCGATTGCTGTATTCTACATGGTATACCTCATGTTGGGTCAATAGCTGTACATCGCAATATAAGTACAGGTGCCACTTCATCAAAAATCAAATTGATGCGCCTTACAAAGAGCCGACCGCCAGAACTCTAGCAATCCCGGGCTAGGTATCACTAACAACCCTAAGGATCTCTATAAGTCCTTCACAGTCTCCTCGCAGATAATGGGCGGAAGCCAGTCGAAAAGAAGTATCAACAATCTACAAGCACTCGGCATAAAGCATGACTCATCCACGGTGCGGTAAAGAGGAGCAGCAACTCGACTATGAAGCACTAGGGGGCTACTGCATGTGGATAACATTGACCCCGGGTATCCACATGGAGGGCCTAAAAGACCACCCGACAGGGGATGGACCAAGTCGGGTGGATGAGGACGGGTACCACTCGGACTCTAGAAGGCTTGCCCGGCAAGGAAAGACATAGAGATAGAAGTCTATTCCAAATAGGGAAGATACAGTTGTAATCTCGGATAACTACATATTTGGTTAGAGGATAGAGATAGGAATCCTACCTCGTAACCGACCAGAACTCCTCCTTGTAATTCCACCCCCTCCACTATATAGAGAGGGGTAGTGGGCCATAGTTTGGATACCAATCTAATACCCTCGTCTCATAACACAACTTGAGGCCAAGAACATGTACAACATACGAGAGATCTCCCGATCATCTTGTACACATATACCCCATATAATCCTAGAGCACAGGACTAGGGTATTACCTCTACCGATAAGGGCCTGAAGCTGTATAAGATAGACCCTCTGTCTTTTGCTACCATCGAGTTTGGATCCAGCGCATAACCTCAATTAAATTCATTGCCGACGATAACCCCCGGTTAAGCACCCGTCGACACCACAGTTTTGATGATGTCTAATTAACCTTCTTATCATTATTACCACAAATATTAACAAAGGATTTAGAGAGAAAAAGCAAGTAAAGCTTGGCCAACATTATTAGACTTAAACTGAAGAGGACATTTTTTTTCCAAATAGAATCTGGAAAGCATCATCATCCAATAGTGATATAGAAATTAAGTTACTCCTTATATTTGGAACATAAAAAACATTATTTAAATGAAGAACAAAACCACTATGTAAAATCAACTCTAAAGATCCAGTGGCTTCGACTTCTGCTTCCTTGCTATCAGCAACTAATGTTTTTCTCCCTCTTTCCTTGGATTCTCACAGTATGAAATCCCTGTAATGAATTACAAACATGCACGGTGGCACCAGAGTCAATCTACCATGAATTAGAAGGAAAATGAACATAATGTGACTTGCCAATAAATGTTATAGTATCATTACCCTTCTTGAGAGCCATTTCAGAAAGGCTAGATAGTCGTTCTAATAATGCTCTTCCTCATCACATAACTTGCTCACAGTGTTGCTAATAACATTATAGTCATTAGAGGGAGGTGGGGCTTGGGGTTCCTCATACCTGATTTGTTGGCCATTAATTGATGAGCTACCAGCATTCACCTTCTTCTTGCCCTTATAATTGTCTTTGTGGGCCTTTCTCTTTCCATTGCCAACATAATTGACATTATCTTTTCCGTAAGCCTTTAGGCGTTCTTCCCCCTGAACGCAATGGGTGATGAGTTCATTCATCGTCCATTTCTGCTTCTGAGTGTTATAATTGACTTTAAAAGAAGTATACTCGGTAGGGAGAGATGTCATAATGAAATGGACCATGAATTGATTAGAGATGGACATTTCAAAAGACTTAAGCTTGGTGAACATGTCCGTCATTTTCATGAGGTGCTCCCTGATGCCCTCGGTCCCATGATACTTAGTTATGATGAGTTTCAGAATAAGAGTGCTCGCGTGAGCTTTGGAGGAGCCCTTGAATTGCTCATCCACTTTGCTAAGATAATTCTTACCTTTTTCATCGTCGGGCATAGTGCCCTAATGCATTCTGAGGTCGATCCATTCATGATAATTAGACATAAACGGTTGGACTACTTCCATAATTTGGTTTCTTCATTGTAAGCCTTCTTTACCTCATCATAATTCTCCTTCCCAGCCTCTAGGGGGGTAGGGGCGTCTTTATGAAGCGCAAAATCAAGGTCCATGCACCCTAAGAGTATTTCAATATATCCTTCCAAGTGGACAAATTATTGCCCGTGAGTGGAGGAATGTTATTGTTATTGGCAGTTGTTGACCCATCACCAACTAAATTTGGAAATAATATGGCACAATTAGAAAACAATATAATTCAAGCATGAAATTAACATGCAAAATTTTCATTCCATGTCACATCACAGTTAGGAAGAAGTGAAATGAAACAAAAATAGATCATAAATGTAAAACACCATTGGTCAGCATTATAATTATGGACCATGTCTTAATTATCCAACAAAAATATGTCGTTGGTTCAATTTTAATTAAGAAAAATTACAATATCCCAGGAAAAAACTAGAAAATGTGCCATAAATAACATAGTATTTGACAATAATTAGTGCATAATGAATGTTCCATCAACATAAAATTATCGGTGCAAAACATTAATTATATACATTAATCATCATTAAATAGTAGGACCAGCCCTGCCCTGCCACTATAACTAGTTTGCTCCACATGCCCTTTCCTCTCCATCCAGCTTCTGTCCGCGGTCACAACTCACTTGCGGCTCTCTCCATCGATTCCATATTGCTGTGCTTAGTTTCTCCTTTGTTCCTAGGCATGGAAGGCATCAGCAAACCTACAACTTCTCAGGAGACGGTGGACACGTCTGATATAGCTTTGTCCGACACCAATGCACCGAAGAGATCGCAAAAGAAACGCTGACTACGAAGAATGGCCGTGAAAAGATGGACAACTATTGCATCAGCACTGGTATATGTGTTGATTAGACGTGCACCAAAGCATAGATAGTAGACGTTCGTCCAGGTTGCATCTGTCACCTGGTACTCGTGTACATGGATGATGCAGTAACCTTGCAGAAGCTGGGATAAGCTGGGTTGCTGGGTTGCTATCATAGGTCATCAGGTCACCCTTGTACCAACCTGATTGCTGAGTTGGTTGCTCAGCTGATTTTGAAAAGGAAAATTTCCTATGGTCGCGGCTTTCATGCATATATACGCCTACAACTAGGGTTGAAAACTGGTCGGGTACGGTTGGGTAGAATGTCATATCGTTTCATACCCTAATATATTTTTTCGGGTATCGGGTCAGATACGGTTGACTTAAAATCAGATCGGATACGATCACGGTTACGGATATTTGTGGTCGGGTAGAAAACGGGTATCGGATATTATACGAACGGGTCAAAAATCGGTTACCGGATATAGTCGGGTCATATATAAATTATGTAGGATTCAATATGCAATAAAAATAAAATAACACATAGTCAAATTAGTTGGACTGTCATTGTTAGTCTAAATTATTGGAGTTATATTAAAATAAAAAATCCCAAGCTCATAAACGTTTCACTGTTTTGTAACGACGTTTCACCATCTTATAACGATGATTTTTAGCTCTACACATCAATCAACCCATCCCATTGTCGATACACTACACGTGTGTTTTCTACCACCACAAGCTCATCCTAATGACTTTGGCCTTGTTTGTTTCAGATTAAATTAAATTAAATTAAATGAAAATTTGTCATTTTTACATAGCCCAAATGATGTAATATTCTGTAGTTATTTTGTGGGGTTTCAAAAAAGTTCTTCTTAGAGTTTGTAAAATATTTTTTTTAAATTTTTAAATTTTTGAAAATGTCTTTCGAGGGAATAACCATCGGCCAACTCACCGCTGTGGGCTAGCAACTGCAGCAAGCACCTCGTTGCTCGGTGATTTCCATCTCCATCTCTATGATCCCCCCTATACCCATGCCTCCGCATCTTCCTTCTTCCATGGGTGCAGCCCGGCTGCGCCACAACTGCGCCGCCGCCGCCTCCATCGCGACGCCGGCCCCCGCCGCCTCCATTGTGTCGCCGGGATCCCCCGCCTCGACCACGTCGCTAGGATCTACCGCCGCCTGGAGGGTTGCTGTCATGGCCGGGAGGTCCGCCACCCCCGGATCCGGGTGGGCTGGAGGGTTGCTTTTGGTGGCGGGAGTTCTCCGACACGGACATCGCTCGGCGGCAGGGCGGCACCAATGTGGGTACCCGAATTTTTGTACCTTACGGATACCCGAAACCGACCTGTATTTCTCGGGTAGCTCATGTCTCATATCTGACCTGTATCCGGAAGAAAAATTCTGGTAGTACCCAAATCCGAACCCATATCCGATGGGTATCAAAATTTCCTACTGTTTTGTTACCGCTTTTGTTTCGGGTCGGGTACCCGGCGGGCTATCAACAACCAGATAAAATTTATTGTTAAAATTTTGAATGGGAGACGCATCGTTTTGCCTTTTAAGAAAAATTGAGCTCGTCGTTCCAGCGATCAATTTTTGTTTGAAACCGAAATCACCCAATAAACACCGAATTTGAAAATTTTAAATTTGCCTGAGTTTTATCGGTCCATCGGTTTATCAAACCGAACAGATTAGTCCGTAAACGTTGTGAGCTTGGTGGGGATGGTGGTGCTTTAGTGAGGAGGCAAAGACAAGATGATTGGAGTAGATCATTTGAGATAAATTAATTGTCACACGTTCTTAATTGAGGAAATTTCTGTCAACATTTTTTAATTAGTGAATAACTAAATTTACATACAGTTTGATGCTATAAAAAAGGTGCAACAATCAACTAGATTATATTGTTTTAATTGTTGCTAGTTCATTCAAAATAAAAAAAAAACAAGGTACACAAAAGTCTACCTATAGAACCGAAGATATGTACTCATACAGTACATAGACTTTTCTGTATATAAAAATTGTACACTTTTTACAACATCGAACCATATGTAAATTTTGTTTGGCTAGTAATATAAATATGTTAACTGTGATTTCATCCATTTTCACGGTCTCTTCGTATTTACTTCGTTACCTAATAATGGCAGTGGATCCCAAATTTACAAATGCTTTCCACAGTGCTTGATCTTCCGTTGCCTCCTTCCTCCGAGTCCGACGCTATGATCTGCTCGATGCATCTTACCATTGGCTCAAGCATTTATTCAGATGTTTTAATTTCTCATTCGCCTCCTTTCTCGACTGATAATTGGCATGGAAGGCATCGGAAGGTTTACAGCAAACATATACGGCGAGCCCAATACAGTTCGTCACCTTCCAATGCAATGCGCTTTGCGCCGGTGCCTTGTACATGGATTCTCCTGGAAATGCTGGTCTTTACGTGTCAGCCCTCGTATTATACTCCCTCTTTTCCAGTATGTAAGGCATAATTTGATTTTCGTGAATACCAAGGAGACCGTGTATAGCATTTGTGATTTCTGATTTGCCCCTAATTAATTGTCCCTAATTAATGAGATGATTTTTAATCAGCGCTCATGCAGGGGAAAGAAATATCAGCACAAGGAAATAATGTGATTCTAGAATTAATTAGTTTCCTACACAGCAAAGGGTATTTTTGGAACTTCTAGACAGTCAATGCAGCTGTGCCTTATATATTGGAAAAAAAAGTGAAAACAAATTATGCCTTACATACCGGAAAGGAGGGAGTAGTTATCAGTATACTAGTGTTCGAAATACATAACCAGATGCCATTTTATATATACAAACAACGCTATCATGAATATTACAGAACATAACTTCAGACCATAGCCTCATTAATAGTAAGACCGACTGGCCATATAACTAACTCATTACAAAAGAATCTCAGAGTTTATAAATGTGTGTAGATTATAAGATTATCTAAAAGAATCTTCAATGGCTATGTATTTCTGCAAACGATTGGATCAGTACGTAAATCCTAAACCTCGTCGTGGCTACCGAAGCTTGGATCATCTTTCTCATGACACTCGTAGGAATCCACATCATGCCTTCCTCTAAAAGAGTATAAGTATATGGGGTCAGTGTCATCCAAATATTGGCTTATTAACATCCCATCCTAAGCCATTTAGTGATAGGCTTCAAGGAAAGGGAGTGGTTCATTTATTTACATAGAGCTGGTTTTAAAGGTATTTTTAAACTATCATGTATAGCTTATTTATTTAATGATTAGATTTGAATAACAATGGGTCAACCTTGTCTAATAACCGCTCTTGATATCCAACCGCACAATCAGCTAACCATGTCCCAACCTTAATCCTCGAGTCAAACCATCTGAATTGACGAGTTTAACGTACCAACCATGACTTTCAACACTTGCCATCTTATCTGGGACCAAGAATCCCTTAATGGGTCACACATGCCATGGGGTACCCGGTCTTGACATAGAAGGGTTGCATATCCAAACTAGTCTCACGGCTTTGAGGTGCCAGGTCTTGACATAGGAGAGATTCTAACCCAGGCTAGTCTCATGGCCTTGAAGTGCCCTATCTTGAATTGGAAGGTTGCCAAACCAAACTAATCTCACGGCCCCACGATGTGTGGTCGAGCCACCGGCGAACCAAGCTGGTTACTCAAGAGTGGGCTCAGGATGCCTCCACGTAGCACACACCGTTGGCGCACCAAACTTGTACTACCGCGCAATGGCCATGCATTGCATTGAAACCATCCCATGATGGCAGCGTCATAACTACATGTCTACATGTGTTACTCCGCGTTCCTCTTGAGCAAGTCCACGCTCTACCCCGCAAAAGGGACCTTTTTGCCTAGATTCTCTTCTTACTTATTCAGATCTGAAGAGCATTCAAATCAGACCTCATATGCATTTTCCCCCATCGAGGTAAATCCATAACCAATCCAACCACCACCACATACCAACTCCACAATTACATCAACCATAACCATTCCCGACCAACCGACCATCCCGGACCCGACACACCATCTCAGGTCAAGCATCCATAAGTCCTTAACCCAATTTCAACCATCAACCCTAATTGTCATATATGTCATTAATTTAAATGAATAAATGAAGTATGTTGAATATGGGTTCACTGTTCCATGGCCATTCTGCTTAAAAGTTGATTTTGGACTTAATCAAGCCTAAGCAAATTTTACCCATTAAGTAGGGTTAAAGTTGGACTTAATCTATTCAAAGGATATAACAATCAAGTGTGTCATTTAGGGCCATCAATGGAAAAAAATGGATAAGCATGCTCATGACATGAATAAACAAGTGGGCAAATTTCCTATAGCATTTATGTTTTTAACAATCAACATAGTTCATAAAACTGGGTTTAGGCATGAACCAAGAGATGTTAGCTCGCCTAGGCCAGCTGAGTGGTAGTCCTCCTCGATGCCATCGAATTTGCTTTCCGGTCGTTTATATCTATACGAAAATTTAACACCAAATAAACAACCAAATGTAGGTAGATGTGATGCAGGAGTGCATTTATCCTAATTGTGGGATGAATGAAAATATTATTAATTCTATGTATATTAATGTGACTAGGCTTGTAATAGCATGTATGGTGATAACTTGACCATTCTAGGACTTCATTTTTCTTGAGTCTAGGGGAGTAAGTTATTTTTTTTAAATTTCTCAGTTTCTCCTTAACTTAAATACTAATTTTAAATAACATAAAATCATTATGGCCAATTATTTGTATATCACAATACTCCAAATAACCTCCAAGAGTTTACCTCAGTGCCTATATCTATATTAATATTTGTAACAATATTTTTATGATGTCTAGAAGGTAAATTTAGTATTTATCCTGATTTTTCTAGGATTTTAGGCAGTCTTTAGCTAATTTTAATAATTATTTTCTATTTACTGTGATTGTTTCATTAACTAAAAATTTGAAATTTGCATGCATAGTAATGGGCCGGCCAAATATCACGCAGACCCGCATGTGCTACGAAGAAGGCGCCTTTCCAAAATGCGCCTTCACATTACGGAGGCGCCGGTGCAGGAACACGTGTCCACTTATTGACAGTTGGGGCCAGACTCACCCATAAGTTTCCTATCATAATGAAATCCTCATAACCACATGTTTTTATCAGTGGGCCCATATGTCATCGGTTGACTTCTTTTGCCGGTTCCGTTTTAATCCTGTTGGGCCTACCTGTCATAAGCTCATCAGGTTGCTAAATATAACGTTAACTCGACCCTGTCTGTCATCACTCGCTCTCATGGACGCAACGCGTCGTCTTCAACATCCAAATGCTGCGACGGGGCTCGCTGTACCGTGGTGTGACTGCGCTCGAGCTCTAGCTATGGTTTACTAAAGGGCTGAATGGCATTGAGGAGTCACTTAGAGGGTACCTTAGGGGATAGAGAAGGCCGAGGCAGAGTGGACGTAGTTGGCAATGGAGAGGAAGATGGTGGCCGAAATAGGGGACCCTACGCATGAGATCTCGTTTCCGGGGCCATAGGCATTTGGCAGCTACATGAGGGCCCAACGAGGTTGCTTGGGACGAAAGGAATGGGCAGATCACTTATCGAGGCAGTGGTGGTGTTAAAAAGGGAAAAACATTGGCCGATGGTGAGGTCGTGATCACTGGAGCTCTACATGGCATAGGAAGGCGATTAAACCGAGAGGGAGGGAGAGTGATAAGAGAATAAAAGTTTGGCACAGCTGAGGAGTTCGATTACCCACCAATTTGTCAAGCCATGGAAGCACGCTTGCCGGAGAGGTGGAATTGGGGAAAAAAGAAAAATTGGCGGATAGTGGAGCACAGCTTGAGTTCAAGGATAACAGGGAGCTAGAGATGGTCACTGGATAGGTTGGAGTGGGGCTTGGGACGATGGGACGGGGTGAGAGAACGCCGAGCAATGTGATCATGACGCGGCGTCTGGTTAGCCTTACGACTATTGCGGTCGCAGTGTGCATGGTGTCATCATCTACAGGGCATGGGCGATGACTTTCACGATAATTCAATGGACAACTGCAGCGAACGGATGGTTAATGGAGGCGGCGGACCAACGCGCGGCGGCACGGGGGCACCGAGAGAAGAGGGAAGGAACAGGAGAGAGAGTAGATAGAGAGAGAGAGAGAGTACAGGGAGAGAGAGGATGCCAATGTCAATTTAAATCCAAATGTGATGTCGCCTTTCGAAGCAATTTTTAGGGTGTTGCATTTGTACGCTCCAAGAATACGAGGAGCTAAAGTGAAAGGTTTTGCTACAGTAGTTGATGGAGTATAATTTTCTTGATTATCTGTTACAACTGAAATTTGATGCTTTCGAAAGTGGTTCCCAAAACCCGAAACTGACAATCGAATAATCCAAGAATCTTGGTAAGAAAATCAAATAATTTGAATAGATCGTTAGATTTTGTGTCGAATATGTGTATGAGTCGGTTACGTGAACTCTGAGTTATAATAGGAAGTGATGGATAGTGTTAGGGTCAAACTCGTATTCTGGTCTACTGTATAAAGAAGGAGGTAACCCTGGTGTAATCGGTCATGATGACCTAGTTGTAGTGCAGGACGCACAGAGGTCAGCGGCTGCTTGTCGCCGCAACTGAGGTGATCCAGTGTGTTTGTGCTAATTGTGGAGGAGCGCTCATAGCCATAGCCCTGCAGACGTAGACAATCATGCCTAGAGTACCAAATATCATGCATCATGTGTCGCTAGATATCGTGTGGCTAAATCCAAACAAAGATAGTTGAATAATTGAATAAAAAACTGTGCAGAGCAGAGCTTCCTCCATTATATTGGAGAAGCTGGCCAGGTCGACGGGTACAGTGAACAGTGCGACTCTCCAAATATTAGAAGAATTTGAGGAAACTAAGGCTGAGATGAATACGAGGTCCGTTGGGGCTAGTTTTTCAAAGTGCCTTTGGGTCTCCTCCCCATTGGATAATTAGATCTAAGGGGGCCTAGGAGGAAAGCAAAAGATTTTTAAGCGAGATCAAGCATGGTACTTCAAACAAGGCATGGGATGTAGATTCCAAAGGGGTAAAGGTTGTGAGATAGTATGACAAGTGAAGGTCAGACTGGCTAGCTGTATGACGAAGTCAGCATCGATATGTGCCTAGAGGTGAATTGATCAAGCAGTCGGGCCAAAAATCTGTTCATGGTGGAGCACGGATTAGGCAACGAAACCGGGGATCTAATCTTGTTGGCGGATGGATTGGGCAGTCCAAACCGCGGTCGGCAAGATATGTCGACAAAAGAAGAAACTAGTGTTAATGTGGCGGTGGCTAAGGCAATGATGATGACGTTATCTCAAGCATCAAATATGCAATCTACTGGGGCATGAATGTTGACTCGCGGTCGGTCTTTTTCATGTGGCACAAGAAAGAAGTAGTTTTATCCATACAAGGCTGATTATTTTGTTTATTCTACTTGAGTGATTACACATAATAATGTGCCACTGGAGTAGGAGCCGTCAAAATAATGATATATGTGCAATTGCAGATCATCGGTTTTAAACCTTATTTGTTTCAGATTAATGTTGAGTTGAGTTTTACTATGACAAATTTGTGACCCACTCGAAAGACGTTTAAAAAATTCAAAAAATTATGAAAAAATTATTTTGCGAACTCTAAGAAGAACTATTTTAAACCACACAAAAATAACTAAAAAATATTACAACATTTGGCCTATACAAAAATAACAAATTTTCGTTTACTTTAATTTAATTTAATCTGAAACAAACAAGGTCTTGTTTCTGATATGGGGCTAGCTCGCTGCTCGCGAGTCTAGGTTTCTTATTTGAGGCCTAGCCTAGGCATGAATGGAGATTAATCAGAAGATTACATTAAGAAGTGACTAACACGTGTTGAGGGCAAATCTCATTACATACTAACCGAAAAAATTATTGTATGCCGTACTGATCGTGGCAAATGACAATTATATTCCAGCAAAAATTACGCTACTACTCATTACACATACTTCACAGTGATGGGTAGTGTAAAAAGTTAAAACTAATATGAGCTGTTAGATAGAGAAATTGACAACCCATATCCTCTTAAGAGTATAGTGTAAAAGTTTTATGGGAATGGCAGTGGATCCCAAATTCCCATTGCTTTCCCCAATTGTGTGTGCATTTATATCCATTTAATGATTTTTTGTTATAATTCGATTTTAATGCGCAATAACTTTCCTTCTCCAATGCTATGATCTGCTCGATGCATCTTGCCATTCATACATTGTATCTTCTCATTCGCCTCATTAGGAATGGAAGGCATGGGAAAGTTTACAGCAACAGCATCACAGCATACACTCCATGGCCTCCCCGTGCTAAGGTTCGCGCCGGTGCCATGTAGTTCGATCCTCCTGAAAAGAGTGGTGTTTCGATCTGCCGTGCACACGATGCTCAGGCTCCACAACTCGCCTCACAGGAGCAGTTCAACGTGGCAACCGGACTACAGCTTGTTTCATCGCCAAGAAATAATCTAGTTATCAGCTACAGCCAAAGTTGGGCCGCTTGGAAAAGTAGATTCGAACACGTTTGATTATATTTTGTATTTGGACTTCAAGATTTTTGAGAAAGTAGAGAAAAAAGTGAAATCATTTGAAAAACTCAATTTATGATTCAATAAGAAAATAGCGCGTAGCATGCTTCCTCTATACTACGGATCCCCTCGGTGGCCTAGAGTTCGTATCCTACTCAGCCTATCGATGGGTTATTCGTATTGGACCTAGCCTATCCGTAAGCAAAGCAATAATAATATATAGAGGTGGAGGTCCAACATATTATATATAGTTGAGAAATCGATAAAGCAAAACTACATCCCTACGTCTTGTTTGCTGTCTCTTCTGTGTATACATGATTGTTCATCTTGTCTTAGATTATACTACATGGTAGCAAGGTTTTATTGTGGTAGGAATCTGGGATGTACACAAGACGGAAATGAAGTTTAACATACATATCACAGATAACTTTTTATCCTACTCTGTACAGCAAAAGCATGTTAGCTCAGTGTGCTCTTCTCGCTACGGTTACACTTTAATTATTTAGTTCTTATAACGAGCCCTTTTCATTTTGTTGTACCGTGCATCGCAAAACATTTTTTAATTTTACATCAATAAAGTACCCTATAAATTGAAAGATTAAATATAGTTTATAATCCCCTGATTGTTTTATGGTTTGTAAATCACTACTAGAAAACTGGTCTAATATACTGACACATCTGTATCGCTTGGATTGGAGCCTGTACTGATAGTGGCATCAATACCGGTTCATAGAACAGTAGCGATTTGGATTTTTAGTCCCAGTTGAAGGCAACAGTAAAGATTCCTTTCGCAGGAGGGTATAGGCCATCTGGCATGAGAGCTTATCACTACCGGTTCGTACTGATGGGTCAGAAAAGGCTAAAAAGGTATGTATGTGCTTGTAATATCAAAGCGCGTGTATAGATGAGTTGGCAAGAATAGTTAGGTGTGGGTGACAAGGGGGAAAGAGGTGTTGGGTTCGAGTCTTGGTTCTCCCTACTTAAACGGAAAAAAGGAAAAGATTTTTTAATTTTAATGGCCTATTTTTTAAAAAAATTACATTAATAATGAAGTATCATAAAAAGTTGTCTTCTAAGTAACAGATATCTACAATCATCACAACACAACCGAAATAACATGGCCTAAAGGGAAAAAAAAAAGAAGAAAAGCTTGAAAAATGGGATCGCATGCAATTCTTGGGAAATTATTTCCAAAATGTACATGTAATTCATAATCTTTGTGGAAGTTTTAAAAATTTATCAAAATACAATGGGAACCGGAAAAATGCAACCTAAGGTTCATGAAAAGGGTCCACAAAAAAAATTGAACTTTTAATATTTTTCATTTGCAAGACTTTTAAATTTCCAAAATTTTAGAAATATTTTCAAAGGGTTCAATTTTATTAAAAAAAATTTGTCCGTTTGATGTTTTTAAATTCTAATTTTTTAGAAATTTTAAATACCTAAATTTATTTATGGTTGCATTTTTCTATTTTTTGCAATTTTTAAGCGGGCCTAACAAGAGAGAACGGAATAATTCAATTAATTTTGTGAAATTTAGAAGGTTTTAAAAGCACCTAAATATTTTAATTCTTTTGAAATACGTAAATCTTTTGAGGGCTCATGACATGAAATTATGTTTGCAGTTTTCGGAAGTTTTGCTCTTTTTTAAAAAAATTTTAGGTGACGTGGAAAAAGATAGAATGGATGGAAAGAAATATATAGAGGATCGGAATATAATTCAGGAGGCTGGGTTGAAGGAGGGTGCAGAAGACCATGTCATGCTCCGATATGTGACACTGTTGAGCTTGCAACAGCAAATTCTAAACAACAATGTTTGCCTTAAAATGGACGATTGGATTCGATAAACGGACGCAATCGGACAGCCGATGTTCTCCAGATGACGTGGAAGCACAAGGGGGGCTGGAATACACGCGTCTACGTGCTATATAGCGGCAGGGACGCTCCTTGCATCTTCAATACTGTCGTAACATCTCAATTATTCTATTTCATGTGAAAAAATATGTTCAAAAATTTTTTACAGGGAGCAGTGGTACTGGTGAAAATCGCCACAAACTTTTTTGTTGCACTTTCTAAATCAATTTAAATTTGGAAAGTTGTACTCCCAAAAATCTCAGAACGTCTGGTCACCCATAAACTTTGACCTAAGTTTATTTAACATTTTCACTGTTCTTCCTTGTAACATGATTTCATTCAAACTTTTGACACATTTTAAATCAGAAATTAATGAAGTATGGAAGATTGTAGAAAGCCACGCTTTTGTGGCTATGAATAAAATAGATTTCTAACTTTGTCAAACATAGCTATCTTGGTTTTCGACAAATTAAGTGTAGAAACATTGATGGGCTATATATAACGTTCATTCTATATGGCTGCAGGGCTGAAGAGAGGCTGGCAACACTATTCTAGTCTAGCAATGATCTCTGTCCTCGCTCAATTGATGAATGGTTGTACACCTCTGACTCCATGCATGTGCTAAATTACATCACGGGATCATGCCATAGTACTTCATAGATTGTCCGTTTAGTCGATGCCTCAGCTTGCTACAAGTTACCACAAGTAAACTTAGGCATGTTTCGTTCATGTCCATTGACGTGGCAAGATTATTCTTCTACCAAGATGATCCCATATAATGTCAAAGACGAAAAAAGTGGACAATATTTTTTTTTTTTTGTCAAAATGTGGTTAGCAAATTGGTGAACTAATTGTTATACGCTTACATTTACCAAGTTACACTACTAGAGAACGGGCTTTCTATCCCGACACATCAGTTCCGATTAACTATAAATCTGGATTGATAGTGGCATCAGTCCTGGTTTATGGCTACTAGGCCAAAAGTACGATTTTTCGTCTATATTAGTCCCGGTTTATGTCACGAACCGGGATAGAAGAGCGCTTTGGCAGACGGGTACATGCCAGCTGGCACGGGCACAAATTGGTCCCGGTTCGTAACACTAATTAGTTATGGAAAATATTGACAAAGTACGTAATCAACGAAACAAGCATGATAGTTCATACGGGTGATAGTGTAACATAAACGGGTACTCTCCTCTCCTCGCTTATTGCTTCTGTTACGATTCCTAACGGGAGTAACTTTCCAACCTCTTCCTTTTATGCCTCCTGGCAGTCCAACCCCATTTTATGCAATTTCTGCTTCCTTGGTTTTTCTCTTTGTCTGATGGGCCATGATATGTTCTATTGTCTCCCTTGTTACTCCCAGTGTCTTTTAGACCAATTCTTCAGGCTGGTGAAGTATTTTCATGATATTCTCATCCTCTTGCGAGGTTCTAATTTTGAACTGAGATGGACTTTTTTCTTTTCAACAAGACTTTCTTTTGTCTTTCCTTCTAGTTTTGGCGTGATTAATTATCATGGTCCATGGCATATTGGTGCAGGTAGTGGATGCCCTTCTCATGCTCAGCTGTTAAATGAACTGGTGCGAAGCATGTGGGTTCAAGAGATATAGGTTCAATGGCAACACAGTTCACCTCCGTTGCATATGTTTTCCTTTGACACTTTGAGAATTGAGGGTAGTTGCTGTTGGAAATATTAGGAATTTTCTCAAGTTCTTAATCCACAAAATTAAGTAAATCATAATTAACCAATTGAATATTTCAAGTTCATAACCAAAGGTACTAGATAATAACGAATTATCTATCTCATACACAAAGGCTAATGAACAAGAAACAAGCTAAATAAAGGCATGGTATAAGTGAATATACCCTTGAGCCGGTGCCACCACGGGCACAGGCGCAGGCGGAACAATGACTTGTTCATTGTTGTTCGCCATGACGGTCGGTGTAGACGATCACAAGTTGTTGTAGTGAAGTGTTGATACAGTGTAGAGATCGATGCAGTCGAACGTCGGTGTAGTGTAGATGTACAGGAGCCTCCTCGCAACGATCCAGGGACGAAGAACTCGAGCAGTCGCGTGAGAACGCTCCCCAAAAACCTTATCGGCCTTCTATCCCGTGCAGGATCTCGAGAAGGACGAGGTTCCAGAGGCCTGCTCCCTCTGCTCCTTGTGCGTGCAAGGAAACAGAGGCGGGAATGCAAAACGGCAGCGCTACAGATGGAATGTGCGGGAGAGAGAGAGCTCTTGAGAGCGAGAGTCTCATTACACAGGGCGAGGTGCTCATGCTTTTATAGGCGCCAGGAAGAGAAGGTTCGTCGAACCTGGACGCCATCAAGCACCATCAAGCACTAGTAACGGACGTCATTAATCTGGCCACTAGTAACGGACGCCATTAAGTCGTCGGTTACTGGGAGAGGTCGCCCGTGCTCAGAGTGAGGTCGCCCGGCTCGGGGAGAGATCGCCCGTGTCGGGGTCGCCCGCGCTTGGGGAGAGGTCGCCCGCGCTTGGGGAGAGATCGCCCACGCCACACCTCGGCTCGAGCTCGACTCGGCCCAATTTCCCGTATGGTTTAGTATTAAATGGGCCTCTTGAAATTTCTATTAAAATAATTAAATGGGCCAACCCCATAATTATTCTAACAATCCCCACCAAATTTCATAGGCACATTTGAAATACTCTCATTTCCACTGTAGTTTGATATACCAGTGTTTCGATGGAGACTGTTAAGTTGAACTTCCACCTAGAACAAAGGTTACACTCATCCACAACTGAACAATGGACTAAGCCTTGAATTGACAGTTTTGTGCGAACGAGTTTCACCAAAATCCTTTACTGATACTAGGCTGCTAAATGCATCCCCTCGGTTTGGAGCGTATAAGTCATACTCCCTTGCCTTTCATGAGCCTCTAGAGATCACCCAATCTCATAGACTGTGACTAGCAGTCGAGCTCATATAGGTGTATTCCTCATAAGATGTTCTGTAGGACAACATCTCTGCTTTATTAAAAGCCACTCGGAACACATTAAGGTATAACCAACCTGCCATACAGAATAGGAGAGTAGTGCATCTCAAACGGAGTGGGTTAAGTACAAAAGTACTCTCCTCTCAGCCAGTCACTAGCTTGTCTCAACATCCTAATTCACGGGATCTCCGATCAAATAGGATGAGTTACCACTAAGACATGACTTTCATGTGGGTCTCAAGCCCATCTTCCTTGATGCTTCATCTATCACATTCCGTGATAGTCCCTTTGTAAAGGGATCTGCCAGCTTTTTAGCCGTCTAGACATAGTCCAATGCTATAACTCCGGAGTTTCTCATCTTCCTGACAGACTTCAATCGCCTCTTAACGTGTCATGATGACTTCATGTTATCCTTTGAACTGTTGACCTTGGCAATCACCGTCTGATTGTCACAGTTCAAAAGGATAGCAGGCACCGGTTTTTCAACCACCGGTAAGTCCATCACAAGCTCACGCAGCCAATCGGCTTCCATAGTGGCAGTGTCTAATCTTTGTGAGTTACGCTTCCATTGTAAACCTCGTTAAGATGGTGCGCTTGCAAGACTTCCGAAAACAGCTCCACCACCCAATGTGAATACAAATCCACTTGTGGCTTTTATCTCATCAGCATCGGATATCCAGTTTGAATCACTATAACCCTATAGTACTCTTGGGTACCCGGTGTAGTGAATACCATAACTTGATGTCCCCTTTAGATAGCGTATCACTCTCTCAAGAGCATGCCAATGATCATCTCCCGGATTTGAAACAAACCGGCTAAGTTTGCTCACAATGAGACGAGATATCGTGTCTTGTTGCACTAGCTAAATACATCGATGAACCAATGATTTGGGAATATCTCAATTGATCCTTTGCTATACGTTGGTTCTTTCGTAATAGCACACTTGGATCATATGGCGTTGTAGCAGGTTTACAATCGCTAAAACCAAAGCGACTCAACACCTTTTCCACATAATGGGACTGCTCAAGAGTTATCCCACCATCATCTTCTCTAAATAACTTAATGTTTAAGATGACATCCGCTACTCTCAAATCTTTCATTTCAAAATTCGCGGACAGAAAGTCCTTGACTTCCTTAATCACATTAAGGTTCGTCTCAAGATCGATATGTCATCAACATACGCATACGTAATCACTCCTTCACCCCCACCATAGCGGTAATACACACATTTGTCAGCTTCATTCACAACAAAGCCGGCAGATGTTAAAGTTATGTCGAACTTCTCGTGCCACTGCTTAGGTGCTTGCTTAAGGCAATACAGAGACTTCAACAACCTACACACTTTTTCTTCATGACCCTTTACTACAAATCCATCTGGCTGATCCATATAGATTTCCTCTTCCAACTCTCCATTAAGGAAAGCCGTCTTTACGTCCATCTGATGAACGATCAGACCATAGGAGGCAGCCATGGATAGTAGTACTCTAATAGTGATCAATCTGGCAATAGGTGAGTAAGTATCAAGGAAGTCCTCGCCTTCTTTCTAGGTATAACCCTTGGCCACAAGCCTTGCATTGTACTTTTCAATTGTACCATCAAGCCTCAGCTTCTTCTTGAACACCCACTTACATCCTACAGGTTTACACCCATATGGACGATCAATAACTTCCCAAGTTCCATTGCTCAGGATGGAATCCATCTCACTCTGGACCGCTTCCTTCCAATAGTCAGCGTCCTGAGATGAATAAGCCTCCTCAATGGTTCTTGGAGTATCATCCATTAGATATACAATGAAGTCATCACCAAAAGACTTTGCGGTCTTTTGTCTCTTACTCTTTCGAGTTACTTCATTGTCTTCATTTATTGGATTTTCCTCAAAAGTGGGTTCAATTTGTATAGGAGTGGAAGGTTTAGGAGAGAAGATAGATTCTTGGCCAGATAAGCTAAGTGTCTATTTCATAGGGAATATGTCCTCAAAGAATGTGGCATCATTGGACTCTAAGATTGTACCTTCATACATATCAGGTACTCCAGATTTCACTATTAAGAACCTATATCCAACACTGTGAAAAGCATAACCAATTAAGACACAATCAACGGTTTTCGGTCCAAGTTTACGCTTCTTTGGGACAGGCACATTAACCTTAGCCAAACAGCCCCAAGTACGTAAATAAGTGAGATTTAATCTTTTTCTCTCCCATTCCTCGAATGGTGTGATTTCTTTATTCTTTGTAGGAACCCTGTTTAGGACATGACAAGCAGTCAATATAGCCTCACCCCACCATTCCTTGGAAAGTCCCGATGTTTCTAACATGGCGTTAACCATATCAGTTAGAGTACGGTTCTTTCTTTCGACAACCCCGTTTGACTGGGGAGAATAGGGAGGCGTCCTCTCATGGATTATTCCAAGTTCCTCGCAGAATTTATTAAAATCACTAGAAAAATATTCTCCACCACGATCTGACCTAACCCGTTTGATTTTCCTATCAAGTTGGTTCTCAGCTTCAGCTTTATAGATCTTAAAATAGTGAAAAGCCTCATCTTTAGACTTTAATAAATACACGTAGCAAAATCTAGTAGAATCATCAATCAAAGTCATGAAATACCTCTTACCACCCTTCGTCAACTCCCCGTTCATCTCGCATAAATCGGTATGAACTAGTTCTAATGGTGACAAGTTTCTCGCCTTTGCTGCCTTGTGAGGCTTGCGAGGTTGTTTAGATTGCACACACACTTGACACTTAGAACCTTTGACTTGGGTAAATTTTGGGATTAAATCCATACCGGCCATCCGCATCGTACAACCAAGATTAACATGACAAAGTCGTGAATGCCAAACATTAGTCTCATGATCACAAACATGATTAATCTCATTATTCATGTCCATCAAAGATAAGCGGAACAAGCCTCCGCTCTCATAGCCTTTTCCAATAAAATTTCCAAACTTAGAAATAACACATTTATTGGATTCAAAACTAACTTAAAACCATCTCTACATAATAGAGATCCGTGACAAGGTTCTTATTTATCGCGGGCACATGTTGTACGTTCCTCGATCATACGAGCTTGCACGAAGTAAACTTCAAGTCAACGAGGCCGACTCCACGCATAACCGTGCGACTTGTAAGAAGAAAATAGGATCTATCGGCACAAACATGTATATTGGCCCCTATGTCAATCCACCAATCAGATGAACGACATATTGAAAGAACAGTAGGTACTGTTACATACCCAGATGTTCCTTCCTCAGTATTGCCAATAACAATGTTGGCGGACTTTTTCTGCTTGGCTTTACAATCAGGGCAATCCTTAGCCCGATGATCGCATACCATTACTGCACAAAGCGTTTCCTTCCTTTATTCTTCTTCTTCTTGAAGCTAGTAGTTTGATTGGCTTTGTTCTTTTTGTCAGGCTTTTCAAACTTGTTTTTATTCTTGTTGAATTGAAAGGTTTTCTTTTGTACCACATTGGCACTAGAACTTCCTTTCCCATGTGTATCTTTTGCCCTCGCCTTCTCCTCAACATCTAGAGACCCAATGAGACCAAAGAACAACCGAACTCTTGTCTCTTGTGTTTTAGAGTAGTGGCAAAATCCCTCCAAGAAGATGGCAGCTTTACAATAATGCATCCCGCCACAAACTTGTCGGACAATGCACATTTAAAATTCTCAAGTTCTTTTGCGAGAGCTTGCACCTCATGAGCTTGTTCTACTACAGAATGGTCATCGACCATCTTGTAGTCATGAAACTGCTCCATGACATAGAGCTCGCTACCCGCGTCAGAAACTCCAAACCTCAAGTGCATCCCACATTTCTTTACCACTAGGCAAAATTATATACACATCAACAAGATTTTCTCCCAAAACGCTAACCACGGCGCCTCTAAACAAGTTATCCGTAGCCGCAAAGGCACTCTCCTCGCTCAGAGAGAGCCTCCTCGAGCTCAGTTTGCCTTTATGCAACGTGATACACGTTTATGGCAGTCAACCATAAAATCATCTTTGCGCGCCAACGCTTGTAATTTGCACCGTCAAATACAGTTGGCTTAAGTGCGACAGCGAAACCAGTAGTTGTGAAATTCCTAGGATAAGGTTTTTGGATTGTTGGAAATATTAGGAATTTCCTCAAGTTCTTAATCCACAAAATTAGGTAAATCATAATTAACCAATTGAATATTTCAAATTCATAACCAAAGGTACTACATAATAACGAATTATCTATCTCATACACAAAGGCTAATGAACAAGAAACAAGCCAAATAAAGGCATGGTATAAGTGAATATACCTGTCGACGGTTGGGATATCGACCCAAGTCAACCAAGGTTCTTTAAGATTGAGATAGGAGACACGCCAAACAACCACGAACAACAGCGAACAGGGAGACAGAGTTTTTATCCTGGTTCAGGCCTCTCGGGAGAGATAATAACCCTACGTCCAGCCTTTCTTATATATCAGGGATGAATACAAGAGGTGGCTCGACGAGACGAACAAGTCTCGGCGAGATTATGCGAGTACAAATGCTAAAGCTCTAAGCCAGATGCTAAGATGTAAAACTCAATGCCCAGGGATCCTCTAAACGCTATAGGGGCCCTGTTTATATAGTATGGAGCAAACCGACCTACCGAGGAATACCGGTCAAGCTAACTACGAGATCGTGAATGTGAACTCAAGACATGCCAAATATGACCTACAGTAGATAAGGTAATCTCCTAATCTTGGGGATCACGACTCCTATTCCAATCCAGGAAACCAACGTCCGGGTCTTCACGTAGCCGTGCAGAACTCTTGTTCGAGACGGACTCAAACACGAATCCTAGGCCATTACGCACCATGCCAGCCAAGGGCTGTTCGGCAGGATGCACATGGGCCAGATAGGACCTTCCAGGGAGCTGGGCCCTGGTAGGCTGTTTGATCGGGCCGTCAGGGAGTGGGCCATGGCAATGGGCCGTGATCTAATCCCCGACAGCTAGCCCCCGAGACTCAAGTGGAAGGACTCACTAGAGTGGGGTCATCCTCTTGAGACTCTAAGTTACGAAGAGGGAAATCTTGCTGCTACAAAGGCGTTAACAAAGCGATCGAATGTTATGGTTCAACCGAACAATACTTGTTTGGGACCGAACAAACCCGATCGATCGAAAACAACTCCGTTCGTCGAGCGGAACGACATCTGCTCGAAAGCAGAGCACTCGACCTTCAAAGGCAACCATCGGAAAAATAGCCGTTAGCGATTCCAACGGTAACTTCTGTCATTGCTTGCGGAAAAGCAAAGCACCGTTTTACCTAGCCGTTGCAGTAAAAACTAGCCGTTTTTAGGACTAAACCGTTGCAGGGCTGCTTATATGAGACTATAAAAGCACCCAAGCCACCCGCGGCCAGCCACTTCTGTTCTCACGCCTTTCCTCTCTAAGCCCTAGTTCCAACCGCGCTCAGCATCAAGCACCCAAACTCCACCACCAACCCTGATCGTCCAGTCCTGAAACCGCTATGGCCAAGTTCACCGGTACTAGCCTGACCGAGGAGGACCTGAAAGTCTGGGAGGAGGAGGGCCACATCGACGCTAGTAGCTGGAGGCTGCCCGGAGAGGAGGATACTCCGGAGCCGCTGGAGGGAGAGTTCGTTAACTTCGAACAGTTCGCACTGTTCGGGTTGCGATCTCCCGAAAGCGACTTCGTTGAGGCCTTCTTAAACATTAGCGGATTGGAGGTGGCGAACCTCAATCCGAACAGCATCCTCCAGATGGCCGTCTTCGCACACCTGTGCGAAGGCTATCTGGGAATCGATCCACCGGTGGGGCTGTTCCTCCACTATTACACAGTGACGAGGAGCAGCTCCGCCGCTTGCCTGGGTGCTACTACCTCAAGCTCCGGCTACGCCGACGACGATCAGATCCTCGCCCACCCCTGCTCGACTCAATGGGCGCGTGGTGGGTGAGGTGGTTCTACAGCAAGCGGAGTGGCGACAGCAAGCTCATCTTCACCGGAAAAGCGCCAGCGAAGGGGACCCCGATGCCTCGGCCGGAGATGTCCGCCGAGGATTGGTACTTGACGAGGAAGATCGCCTCCCTCGTGAGCCTCGGGCTCACGGGCAGGGAGATCATCCGGGACTTCACAAATGAATGTAATCATCATGCGGAGAAGGTCCTATCCCTTCTACAAGATAGAGGGATGGGAAGACATCACAAGGGAGAGCATGGGTAAGTGCCTTTAAGACTCAACCTCTAAACAGATTCTTTCCTCCGAACAGGAACTAACAGTCCCTTCATTGGGCGGAGAAACCAACCGACGCATGGGTGACCGAAGCGGTCGACGCCATCTTGAAAGGCGGCAAAGAAGGACAGCGAGGTTACCGGCGAGGTGGCCTACACTTGTCCGAGGAACGTGCTCATCCGCATGCATTTGGGTAAATCACTCATACCCAGCCCGTGTTGCCGGATTTACACCGCTGGTCTTAATCTTGACGTCCGCTTCTCAAACGCAGCAGGAGGACCACCGATCCTCGGAGGGATCGTCGAGGATCTCTCGGTCTGAGAAGGAGAAGTGAAGAAGGGCAAGGCCAAGGCGCCACAAAGCCCAAGGTGGCGGTGTGTCTTACGCTGAGCTCGCCAGCGCCATGGCGGCCGCCACCGTCGAAGAGGCCAGTGCAAGCGCGACGGGCGCACCGAAAGCGAACCAAGCGGTAGCGGTCAGCCCAAAAAAGAGACCAAGCCCTTCCCTCCTCGCCGAAAGCGAGCGACGAAGAGGTAAAGACCATGGCCCTCGGCTTAGGCGTTACACGCAAGCTCACCCGGCCATATGGCGCTGCTACAACAGTCGCCGAGCAAAGGAGACTCGAGGAGGAGGTTGCGCGCAAGGAGAAACTCCTCGCGTTGCGCGAGAGGAGTGCTCAGCTCACCAGAGAGCTGAGCTCATCGCCACGAACACCCAAGGGCCAAGGCGGAGAAGCCGCCAAGGAGCCCCCGAGGAAGAGGCGGAAAGTTCTGGCGAGGAAGATCAGGAAAAAGTCCTCCACGGCAGGTATGTAGAAATCGATCTCTTGATCTTTCCACCTTCTGACCGCATTAGACCTGTCGGTGTAATAAATACCGGGGTACAAAGAGCATTCGAAAGGCCGAGAGGGCCCCACGCGTCAGGCGGGCAAGCGAGGCCCCAGCGCGTGGGCGAGCCCCTCAGAAGGCCAGGAGGCCCCGCGCGCCAGGTGGGTGCGTGGGCGAGCCCCTTGGAGGCGAGTCGAGGGCCCCACGCGCCAGGCGGGCGTGTGGGCGAGCCCCCTCCGATGGTGAGGCGAGGGCCCCACGCGCCAGGCGGGTGCGTGGGCGAGCCCCCTCTGAAGACCGGTGAGGGCCCAGCGTCGGCGGGGCCAGCGTGTGAGGAGTATTGCGAAGGAGTCTTGGGACGAAGGCTCCCCTGCGCCAAGAAGGACGCGCATTTAATGAGACATCACGCGAGTAGACAGCGGAAGAAATGATTACCTTCTGATGGCCCTTGCAGTCTGGCGGTACATCCTGTGGCGCCAAGAATTGTGAGCAGAGAGGAGGTTTGCTTGAAGAGGCCGCCCGCGTCAGGAGGAGCAGGCAGGGCCCCACCCGCAGACTCACCGGTGTGGCTGTGCGGGTGAGAGGCCACTTGCGAGCACGCGAGGGCGGCGCAAGCAGCGTGCAAGGCGCTGCACGTTTACGTCTCTTCTGTCGTGTCTTGTCGATTATCTTGAGGGCACCAGATTGCCTACTCCCTCGGCTCTCTCCGTCGGTTCGAGGCTTGTATAAAAGGAGAGGAGAGAGAGGGAAGGGGGCACGTTGGGTAGGATTCGAACACTCAGTTCGTGAGAGCACTCTGTAAAGACTTTCCCTTTCAACCACAATCAGAAAAGAGCTAAGGCTCGGCAGGAGTAGGACTATTACCCGCGAGGGGGTCCGAACCTGGGTAAATCTGCGAGTCGTTCCTTGTTGAGCCCGACGCTCAAATCGAATCGAGCTTGATCGAGTCGGCTAGCAGAGTAAAAATCTGACCAGGGGTGTGATCCGCAGTGGTTGAGCGGAGAACACGCCGTCAAGACCTAACGATCGACTCTCGTTCATCAGCTGCCCAAGAAGAGACCGCCACAGACGATGTCGAAGAGGTGCTCGAGCGGTCGCCGCTTGCCGAAACATCTGCCGACGCGCGATCGCAGCGGTGAGGCCGGCGTGCCTCAAGGACAAACTGGCGGCGTGGAGCCTGCTCTCGCCCGGCTCCAGCGAGCAGCTCGATGCGCTCAAAGGCGCGGTAGAGCGGCTGGAGGCAGGAGAAGCGGCGCGCGGCGCCACGGAGAGCAGAGCCAAGACGACGGCTCCGGGAGTTACCCAGGGTGGGACCGAGCAACCGGTCCCGCCAGGCACTTCGTCGCAGGGGCAACCCTCCCCCGAGGCGACGGGATTCTCCAATGACGGTGGAACCCCGCCGCCAGGGGCAAGAAGAAGCCCCGGCGGTCGCGCAGTCGTCCCCGCCATGGAGACAACGGCGCCACCGAGCGGAGTGGCTCCGGCCTCGCCCGAAGACGTTCGGGCGGAGGAGGAAAAGGAAGAGGAGAAGGGGCGCGGAGACGAAAGCGCTTCACCCGTTGCTCCGCTCCCGGCGAATCGCTCCCGCAAGAAGAAGGAGCGAACAAAGGCGGCGACGGCGAGAACGCGCCCACCTCATCCCGCACGAGCGGGGCTTCGTGACGCATGGCCTCGAGGACCGCCTGCGTCGCGGACTGAAGCGCCGACTTGGCCAGGTAAACACCAAGACCAAATTTTGTTTAGTTTAGCCATATCATCGTAACGTAGTTAACCTGTTCTTCCCTCTCAGGTCTTCAAGGATACCATGGCGGAACTCGAGGATGGGGTTACCATCGAACGGGCGCCGTCTTTGGCGTCCCTCAGGAGCATCTTGAGACGGGGATCCGGGCGAGCGCTCTGCTGCCCAGAGCCGAGCCAAGGCGAAGCGAAGAAGCTCAAGGCCAAAGTCGACCACGGAGAGGCATTCTCCGAGGCTCTCCTAAAGGAAGCCGAGGAGCTAGCAGCATAAGCCGTGAAGGCGAGTACCACGGAGGAGATGCCGGGCCGCACGAAGTGGCTTGAAGAGCAGCTTGCCGACGTGTCCCAATGGCGGAACCACTCATGGAGGAAGCCAGAAGCTAAAAGCCCGGCTCGCCGGAGGAGGCGGACATCCGCGGGACTCGAGGCTAAGATCTCGACCCTGTGGGCTTCACAGGAAGAGATCGAGGAGATGCGCGGGATGACGGTGAGGGCGATCACCGCGGAGAAGAAGGTCAAGGAGCTGGTCGAGCAGCTCAAGACCGCCGAGCAGCGAGTTAGCCAGAGCGAGGCTCTGGCCGACCAGCTGCGGGCCAAGACCGAAGAGGTCGAGGCTCTCCGTCTGAAAGCGGACGAGCAGGCCAGAGCAGCAAGGAGGAAGCCGATCGACTCGAGTGAGGCGGAGAGGGGTTCAAAGCCCAAGGGAAGTCCTGCGCCTCAAGGAAGTGATCGAGGAGCTCAAGGAGCAACTCGCTTCTAGGTAGCCGTGGGGTCAGAACCGAGATGGACTTTTGTACCGCAAATTTTGTTAATAAAGGCTTACCCTTTTCCTGCAAAGAGAGAGCAACAAAAAGACAAGAACGAGCGAAACTAAGAGAAAAGCGAACAGCTAGGGAGTTTAAGAAAACCGGTGGGCGCTTAGCCTAACTCCGGCCCGTTGTAACCGCTCGAAACTGAGTTTGCGAACCCGAACAGTGCACAAGAGAAAGAGCGACACCCTAGCCCCGATGCAGACGATGCTCGAGAACCTAAGCTTGCGAACTCGAGCACGTCGTAGAGAGAAAGAGCGACACCGTACCTTGCTCGATTCGTTCCGCATCGCTTTCGTTGGCGTAAGTTAAGCGATTCGAGAGTAACCGAACAAGGAAAGTGTCTGCGCCATGGGGCTTACGAGCGAGCTTTACCAAGTGGTCGCGCCCGGCGATAAGTGCCTCTGCCATGAGGGCTTACGAGAGCGACTTAGCCGCAAGGTGGAAAGGCCGTGTCACGCAACCACGAGTTTAGGAACTTGTCGAAACCAGATCTGGTAGGGAACAATTCTTAAGATTGCGGAGCCAAGAGTTCGCAAGACCGGCAGCCATCAAGTGTTACGGAAGAAAGTAGTCTGAGAAGACAAATAGTGAAAAGGGCACAGAGGCCGCGAGGATTCACTGAAAGTTGGATTGAACTTTACATGGTGCCCGAGAGACTTGGACGAACTAAGGCGCGAAGTTTACAAAAAGCGCAAAGCTAAGCAAACACAGAAAAGACCTACACAAAGAACTTACGAAGCTGATCGATGTTCCAAGTGCTGGTCAGCTCTCTCCCGTCCTCCATAGCGAGGCGAACAGCCCCCGGGCGAGCAGAAGAAACGACCGTGAACGGGCCCTCCCAACGAGGAGTTAGCTTGTGGGCATTGGACAAGTTCTGGACACGGCGCAGAACGAGGTCGCCCGCCTTCAAAGCCCGAGGTCGAACTGATTTGGCAGCGTGCCGGCGAAGATCTTGCTGGTAGCGCGCCATTCTGACTTGTGCCCGGTCGCGTGTGCCTTCGAGGAGATCGAGATCGAGGAGGCGCTCTTGCTCGTCGTCAACTAAGTTGACCGAGCTCGTCTTGAAGGCGAACCGAGTACGATTTCGCGGCGGGATAAACCGCACCATAGACCGCTTGGAAAGGAGTTTCCCGGTTGCGGTGGCCGTAGTCGAATCGCCTGCAGGACGGAAGAACCGTCGACCTAGGCCTTACTATGCTCGCGGAGAGCAGCAAATACCCGCCGTTTAATACCTGACTATCTGTCCGTTAGCTCGCTCATCGCTCCATTGCTCGTGGATGTGCCATGGAAGCGAAGCGAACAGGTGCCCAAATGCTCGCGATATTCTCGGAATAGCTCGCTTGAACTGGTACCGTTATCCGTGATCGACTTATGGGGAATCCCAAAGCGCGTGACCACGTTGCTTTTGAAAAAGCGAACAGCCGTTTTGGCGTGAAGAGATGACACAGGCTCTGGCTCAATCCACTTTGTAAAAGTGTCTATGGCGACGAGCGGTGTGTATAGCCCTTTACCCCTTAGGGAATGGGCGAGCAGATCCGCACCCCATGTGGAAAAAGGCCAGGATGGGGGGATTGTTTGGAGCTCTTGGGCGGGCTTATGTGCCTTCCGGGCCTGAAATTGGCAAGCCTTGCACTTAGTCACGATGTCCCGGGCATCTTGTAGCGCAGTGGGCCAATAAAAGCCCATGCGAAACGCTTTGCCGACCAGAGTTCTGAAGGAGGCGTGGTTGCCACGAGCACCCTCGTGTATGTCCCTAAGAAGGAACACACCCTCTGTTGTGAGATGCACAGGAGAGAACTCCCGAGCACCTTGACGGTAAAGGATGCCGCCCACTAGCTTGTATGGAAGCAGCGCGCCTTGTGTGAGCTGAACGCTCGGCCGTCGTCGGGCGAGGTCCCATCTGCGAGTACCGGACAAATGGCGTTGTCCGGTCACGCGCTTTGCTTTCGATGACGGAGACAAGACCACTGCTCTGTTGCCTCGTCCGGAGACGTGATTGAGGGCTTGTGAAGGTGCTCGGCGAGCACCCTGCGGAAAGAGTTCTCGTGAGGATCCATACTTGGATAGCTGGTCGGCCAGAAGTTGTCCTTCACAGGCACGAAGAGCACCGAAAAATCGAAAATGCCGCTCAACTTCCTCACTTCAACCAGTATCGCGCCATTGAGTTATCGCAGCACCGATACTCCTTGTTAACTCGATTGATGACCAGGTGTGAATCTCCTTCACGGTCGGCCGTTGGACACCAAGCGACTTGCACGCTCTTAGTCCCGAGAGAGGGCTCGTACTCTGCGGCGTTGTTAGTCGCCGCAAAGTGTAGTTGGATAGAGTCTTCGAGTTGTTCTCCTTGAGGAGATGAGAACAAAACCAGCCCCGAGTTTCGGTCGCGAGCCATCGAAAACATGGTCCAAGAGGGTTCATCAGGTTGCTCGGGAGCGTCCTGGGATTTGAGCGGGCAAGTCCATTCAGCGACAAAGTCAGCTAGGACCTGTGATTTAATAGCAGTTCGGGCAGCAAATAACAAATCAAATTCTGCTAGTTCCATTGCCCATTTAGCTATCGTCCGCTAGATTCCTTGTTCGTAGGATTTCTCCCGAGAGGAACGTGGTCGGGACCAAGATTTGATGCTTTGGAAGTAGTGGCGAAGCTTCCTGGAGGACATGAGTAAGGCATAGAGGAGCTTCTGGACCTCAGGGTAACGCTCCTTTGATCCATGAAGTACCTCGCTCACGTAATAGATTGGTCGCTGTATGCCTTCCCTTTCGACCGTCAAGACCGCGCTCACCGCTTGTGGCGTGCAAGCTAAGTACAGTAGGAGCTGCTCGCCATGCCGCGGGGTAGTCAAGACGGGAGGATTGGACAGGTATCGCTTAAGATCTGGAAGGATCTATCGGCTTCTTCCGTCCACGAAACCATTGTGCTTGCGCAGGCCTTAAAGAAGGGCAGCCAGCGTTACGCCTTGACGGAAATAAACACCTTAGAGCAGCCATCCGCCCGATGAGGCTCTGTACTTCCTTTATGGTAGTTGGAGCCTGCATATTTTCAATGGCCTCGATTTTTTCAGGGTTGGCGGAAATACCTTGCGAGCCAATAACATAACCGAGCAACATTCCAGATCGAACACCAAAGGTACACTTCTCTGGATTTAACTTTATTCGATGCCTGGTGAGATTACGAAAAGTCTCTGCCAGGTCTTTTACATGATCTGGAGCACACTTGCTCTTTACAACTATGTCGTCGACATAGACCTCCGTGTTTTTCCATACTTGCTCGGGAAGGTCTTCTCCATTAAGCTACCGGAACGTAACACCACAGATTGCGCAGACCGAAAGACATGGTCGAGATAGCGTAGTACCGAAAAGGGGTGATGAAGGCGATCTTCTCTTCATCCTCGGGAGATGCTTATTTGGTGGTAACCGAGTAAGCATCTAAAAACTCGAGTTGGCGTCCATGATCGCATCGACCACCGGTCAATCTGAGGCGCCGAAAATTGTCCTTAGGACAAGCGGCGTTCAGATCTGTGTGATCTACACATCCTCCACTTGCCGCCTTTCTTCTTTACAATGACAGGGTTGGCTAACCACTCAGTGTGATCAACCTCGCGGATGAACCCAAAGAATGGCGGTTTATAAGTCGATCTTTGATGATCCCTGTTTGAATTCAGCGGCGAAACTTCGGCGAAACAGGCTTTTGTCCGCGGACACCGGTTTGTGCTCAATTACCTCCTTGGGACTCGGGCATGTCGATGGCTCCAGGCGAATACATCCGCATTGGCTCGGAGGAAGGCAATGAGCTCGCTTTCCTACTTGGGGTCCGGATTGGCCCCAAGTGAACTATCTTGGAAGTATCGTCAGCGGCAATGGAACTTCCTTGGTTTCTCCCCAGGTGAAGGGAGACCCTAGGCGTCTGAGACTTGGTCTCGGAACTTGAGACATGGCGGAAGTTGGTCGACCAGGCAAGGGATCGCTTCGTCGCAATCCAAAGGACTTTGTAGTTGCCCTTGACCGTGATCACACCGTTAGGACCGGTATCTTCACGCAATGGTAAGCGTGGTGGGACACGACCATAAACTTACCGAGAGATGGCTCGCCCAAGATTGCGTTATCGCCGACGGAAAGTCGACCACGTCGAAAGTGATCAACTCGTCCGGAAGTTGCTTGGGTTGCGAAGGTGACAGGCGGGGACGACACCCCTAACGGCAGCGACTTCTCTGGAACAATTCCGTGAAGGGCATTGCGACTTCCTTGACTTGGAGCGAGGAATTTGCATCTCGTCCAAGACTTTAGCAGAAAGCAAGTCCAAAGCGCTCCCGCCGTCCACTAAGACACGGCCAACTCTCGCGTTGCTGATGGTCGGGGCGACCACCAGTGGGAGCCGCTGAGGCTTGGTCATCCCAAAGGGCAATCCTCCCGAGAGAAGGAGATGGGGACCTCGACCCACTTCATCGATTCAGCCGAGGTTTTGCCTTTTCGACGTTAGGACCTCCCGAGCGGCTTCCTTGAGGCTGCGCCGAGAGGTGTAAGCCGAGGAGCCGCCGAAAATGACGGCAATATGGTTCATGAGCTCTTGATATTCATCATCATCTTCCCGATCACCATCGTCGGTTTGGCGCTTAGCCTTCTTGGCATCACCTTGTTCGGCGGGGTGGGCATTGGGCCCTTGCCGTTGTAGAAATCTTGAGCTTTGCAGCCCAAGTTCTACAATGGCGTATCGTCGTCCGTAGTCTTTGGTGGAACTTGCAAAATCGGTCGCTCGGACCTTTCTTGCCTTGTCCGCCTCCACGCGCGTGCTTTTGCCCTTGTAATTATTGTTGGGCTTCTTCGCCCATCCTTGGGAGGAGGTGTGCGATCCATACCGCGACGGTATTGTTCGCATCACCTTTGTTCTTCTTCTTCCAGGACTTCTTGTCACCGGAACATTCTTCTTGCTCTTCTTCTTCTCATCCACACCAGTCAAGGGCAGCTCGCCCTTGTCGAACGCCTTTTTGTACTGAACGCGCTCTGCCGCGTTGGCATAGCGGTCAGCCGCCTTGAACAGGTCGTTGGCGGTCCAGGTCTCATTAATCTCGAGATCCTGGGTGAGCCGCTCGTCGCGGACTCCGTTTTTGAAGGCGCGGACAACGGATTCATCCGAGATGTTCGGGATCGTGTTGCGGATCTTAATGAAACGCTTCACGAAGTTGCGGAGGGTCTCCCCGTTCATCTGGATCATCTGGTGCAGATCATCCTCCTTGCCCAGACGCACGTAACTCTCGAAAATTAGCGATCGAGGCGTCACAAAGCTGGTTCCATGAGTGATGGAACCCTCCTGCCGATTGAACGACCACGTCCGGCAAAGACCCTCAAGGACGATCGGAGGTAATTAGCCATAACGAAGCTCGTCACCCCGCCGCCATGATGGCCGTGGCGTAGATGGAAAGGAATTCTCCGGTTACGAGTCCCATTGTACCTCTCCATGTGACCGGGCTTGAATTTTGAGGGCCACCGGACAGCCCGAAGCTCGTCGGAGAAAGCCCTGCAGCCCAGAGCATATGACCGGCCACCTTCCCCGGCAGAACCTAGTCTTGAGAAGACGTTGGTCCTGTTGCGCGGAGGAATTCCTGCTGAACGGGATGACTCGGCCTGGAGAAACTCTCTCCGGGACAGTCCACCACGCTCCTTCCTCGTGGTCGCGACGACGCGCTCCTCACGAGGGAACCGTCCGTGATCATCGCGTGCGCGCTTGCCCCTGTGGTCGAGATGAATACGAGGACTTGGCGAGCGACGGCGACCACGGGTAGCCTGCTCATGGACAGTGATCCTTCGACGGTGACGGGAGTCACGTGATCGATCAGAGCTATCCGAATCATTCCGGGCAGTTTGGCTGCGCTGCTTGGAGGAGTTGTTGACTTCTCCTAGAGACTTTAGGCCTTCAGCCAGTCGCTCTAGGTTAGACGCAACAGCATCGCCCATGCGGGCGAGATCAAATTGATTGGTAGATCTAAGGACCGTTGCTATAGCTTCGAGCCGTTCCCGACTCTGATCTATGGGTCCTGGGATCCCTGAACCATCCGCGTTCCGCCCGACTGGAGTCCGGTCACGCGGGGAATTGGCCCGAACAGGGGAAGCTTCTGCCGGGAGACTTAGCGCCGGCATGCGAGGTGGGTCGCGACGCTGTCGCTTACACCGGTCGCTAAACCGTGCTAAGGCTCGATTGATGGAATCGCCGAGGTCTGCGGCGAATGACGTCTTGCTCACGAGCGCCTGCGGCCTCGTCTTGATGCCGAGCGAGTTAATCTGCCCGACCTCGACAAATTCGCCACGGCCGCACGGGATCCTCGAGAGGTTCCTACATCGCCATGTTAATGCCGCGGGGCCATGCGAAGGTATGCTAGACGGTGTCATCGCTGTGTCTCCACAGTGGAATCTACCGACATAGCCTTGGAATCGACAAATCTAAACCGTCGTAAAGATCATCGCCTTCGTAGTCGCTGCCGATGACGGGTGCGATCCGAGGCTATCTACGCCATGTAAGCGAGACATCCGCCTCGGATGCGAAAGCGTTCGAGACCGAACAGATCGATCTGAACTGACAGGGGATGAGACGTCCTGTCCTTCTGAGTCGTAGCCCTCAGGAAGTATCTCTGTATCGCTGACGGAGTTCGACATGCTCGATCTGCGTGTCCCCACGGACGGCGCCAGCTGTCGACGGTTGGGATATCGACCCAAGTCAACCAAGGTTCTTTAAGATTGAGATAGGAGACACGCCAAACAACCACGAACAACAGCGAACAGGGAGACAGGGTTTTTATCCTGGTTCAGGCCTCTCGGGAGAGATAATAACCCTCGCCAAATTTTCTTATATATCAGGGATGAATACAAGAGGTGGCTCGACGAGACGAACAAGTCTCGGCGAGATTATGCGAGTACAAATGCTAAAGCTCTAAGCCAGATGCTAAGATGTAAAACTCAATGCCCAGGGATCCTCTAAACGCTATAGGGGCCCTGTTTATATAGTATGGAGCAAACCGACCTACCGAGGAATACCGGGCCGGGCTAACTACGAGATCAGAATCTAACTCAAGACATGCCAAATATGACCTCTGATGAGATAAGGTAATCTCCTAATCTTGGGGATCACGACTCCTATTCCAATCCGGGAAACCAACGTCCGGGTCTTCACGTAGCCGTGCAGAACTCTTGTTCGAGACGGACTCAAACACGAATCCTAGGCCATTACGCACCATGCCAGCCAAGGGCTGTTCGGCAGGATGCACATGGGCCAGATAGGACCTTCCAGGGAGCTAAGCCCTGGTAGGCTGTTTGATCGGGCCGTCAGGGAGTGGGCCATGGCAATGGGCCGTGATCTAATCCCCGACAATACCCTTGAGCCGGTGCCACCACGGGCACAGGCGTAGGCGGAACAATGACTTGTTCATTATTGTTCGCCATGACGGTCGGTGTAGACGATCACAAGTTGTTGCAGTGAAGTGTTGATGCAGTGTAGAGATCGATGCAGTCGAACGTCGGTGCAGTGTAGATGTCTGCGCCTCGCAACGATCCAGGGACGAAGAACTCGAGCAGTCGCGTAAGAACGCTCCCCAAAAACCTTATCGGCCTTCTATCCCGTGCAGAATCTCGAGAAGGACGAGGTTCTGGAGGCCTGCTCCCTCTGCTCCTTGTGCGCGCAAGGAAACAGAGGCGGGAATGCAAAACGGCAACGCTACAGATGGAATGTGCGGGAGAGAGAGAGAGCTCTTGAGAGCGAGAGTCTCATTACACAGGGCGAGGTGCTCATGCTTTTATAGGCGCCAGGAAGAGAAGGTTCGTCGAACCTGGACGCCATCAAGCACCATCAAGCACTAGTAACGGACGTCATTAATCTGGCCACTAGTAACGGACGTCAATAAGTCGTTGGTTACTGGGTGAGGTCGCCCGGCTCGGGGAGAGATCGCCCATCTCGGGGAGAGGTCGCCCGCGCTGGGGGAGAGATTGCCCACGCCACACCTCGGCTCGAGCTCGACTCGGCCTAATTTCCCGTATGGTTTAGTATTAAATGGGCCTCTTGGAATTTCTATTAAAATAATTAAATGGGCCAACCCCATAATTATTCTAACAGTTGCAAAGATGATCCTCTAAAAATAACATGAATTATTTTTCTGGCATTGTGTATCTGTGCTTCACTAGTTGTAGAGTCTTCTTGCTTTGTCTTGCCTTCTGAAATAACTCTTCATCGTATCTCCTTTCTTTTGCACCACATGACCACAACGAACAGGTCACTCTCCTCCTTCACTTGTCCATAGTTTGCAGGAAAAATGTTATCTAGCTTTCCCCTAAGCTATTGACAACTTTTTATGCATCCCATGGCTAATGAAGAGCACGAAGACTTGGTTATCCTGTCTATTGACAGCAAGCCTCTTACCCTCGATGTCATCGTAAAGTTGCCAACTTTTCTTCTTGCTGAGCGATAATTATGTGTAAAACGTGAAAACATCACAATAACTGCACTTTTAATATTTTTAATGGACAAACATCGTGAAACATATTTTTCGGATGCCATAAAATATATAGCGAAACGAAGGAATTACTTGTTAGTGTTGGCAACTTTTTGCTTCTCAGCCTCACCGATACGGGATTCAGGTCTTCCTAGTTTTGATTCGCGCATTGGCGAAGTGCGGACTTGTCCCTTTGGACCCTTCGTATTTCTGCGAGTCGCATACTAGTATCTATCATTTCTCGAGAGAAGTTCTTGAATCTCTGGCCGCATATGGTTCAACGAAGGAGGTGGGTGACTTTGGTTTTGGTGGATGTGGTGAGGATTCTTTTGGTGCTTGGCACCCCACTCAAATTTTAACTTACCTTGAGAGTCGACAATCCCATGCACTATTCCCTGAATCGGTACTCTAGTGCGAAAGATCATGTGGCCGATACAAGCATACATCGATTAATAAAATCCCTGAATATTACAATCATTGTTACGCCTTTAGACGAGTTTAGTAAGGCGGCCCATACACGCCTTAATATACAAAACAACGTTCAGAGTTGCAGCGATCACCAAAATATGTACCCCAAAAAATCCCTATCGGCTATTGTCCATCCAATGACCGGAGCGACCCCTAAAACTCTTCAGGCCCACCATAGTCCTGTCCGTCGTCTTTATAGCATTCGTAAGGGTCATACTCGATTCCCTCGGCTAAAGAAAGTAAGTAGGCGAGGTCAGCGTCATCCAAACGCTGACTAGTTAACACTTCCCTTAATGCATATAGTGTTCAGAAGGCTTTATTTGGAAGGGAGGTTTATTTTATTTGCGTAAAGCTAGGTTTTAAGGGATTTAGAAATCATCCTATCTAGCATCTACTAGAATTGATCTTGTTTATATAAATCAGAGAGTTTTCATCTTAATAATGCACCCAATCCCAACTAATCAACCAACCATTTCGACCAACCCGCAATAGACCAACTCTTAACCAAATACCCAAATCCAGCTTAATCAATCATCCCGAATTTCTTCCGGTTGCCCTCAACATTTCCTAGATCCGCCATCTTTCTATGATTTGGCAATCCTGTTGTGGACTACACATGCCATGGCATGCCTGCCGCGGCTTAGGGGGTTGCCAGCCCTCACTAGCCGACCGTCATCCCTGGGATGTGTGGCCTTTATCACCCTCGGTGATGATCAATACCGGTCCCTATCGATAATGATCTCAGAGGGCCTCCGCAGAGCGCTCATAGCTGGCAACCCAAGACCCGTACTCCGCGCGATGGCCACGCGTTGTGTTGGAACCATCCCTCAGATGGCAGCGATCTCTCCGTTACGCGTGTTACTCCGCGCCCTCCTGGGTAAGCCCTAGCTAAACCCAGTACTAGGCACCTTGTGCCTCAATCATCCCTCAGGATGTCCATCTAGGGGCAACCCACCGATCATTCTCTACTTCCATGGTCATCGACCACACCACACTTAGACTTTCCCAACCGACCGACCAAATCCAACCATTCTCCCACATAACTATACCCTCAAACACAGTCAGCCCAACATGCATCTAATAACACTAACTGTCATATGTTATATCATATTCGAATGAAAAGGATGAATAACCGGTGAATATCGGTTCACCGTTCCGTGGTGATTAGCCAGAAGGTTTGTTTAAGTCTAAGCCAGTCTAAGCAAGTTTTATCCATTAGATAGGGTTAAAGTGATTACTAGACTAATCATAGCTAACAAGAGTGATGACAATCACGGTAGTCATTAAGGCTAAACAGTTCAAGATCAGACATGTATAAATATTATATGATTAACAATTAGGCAGACTAATAAGCATGCATTTTTAATAATTAAACAATATAACTTAAAGAAAACTGGGTAATGAACATGATATTAGCGATGTTAATCCGTATTAGGGAAAGTCGCAATTATCCCTAATACGGACTACATCTAAAGAGTAAGTGTTAACTCTCCTTGCTCAGGTAATTGTTCCTCCTCGGTGTCCGCAAACCATCCTTCGGGATCGCCTACGTCTAATCATACAATCAAACCAATAATTACTAACTAATGCAAACAGAAATCATGATGCATGTGCGACCTAGGTTTTGTCCTTGACACTATATTATAAGATCAGGTAACGATACTAGCCTTCGTATGAAATGTCATGCATGACAGAGTGCATTAATAGATAATATTATCCTTGTATAATAGTTTACTATTCCCCAAAATACGATTTTGTAAGGTAAGGTCGTAGTTGATATTTTATTAGGTGCCCATACAAAAATGAGATAATCCTACATTATGTCACTCATTGATATATTTTCTAAGGTTAGTCCTTTATTAATTCAATGAGCTATTTATTTGTTGGGTTTAGCAATTAATATTCCTATGAATATATATTTAAGTACTAAGGGCAAATGTAAATGTTCTAAATTTGTTAAGACCTTTACCTATCCATTTTATTTTCTAAAGAATATTTGGGGTCTGATAAATTAATATACCCAACAATTACTCTAGAATTTCATTAACCACTTCTAATATAGTAAACAGTTGTCATGGTTATATTTTTATAAAATCAGATATGGTCTCTAGTATTTATTTAAATTTTTCTAGAATTTTTGGGAGTCTTTAGCTATTTTAATTAAATCTAAATCAATTTTCAGGGATTATTAAATGGATAAACTTGCTGGAAAATAATAAACCGCACTGGGCCGAACCAACCAACGAGCAAGCCCATTCGCGAATTTGGCCCAAGGCCCACACGCTCGCGCACGCCCACGCTGGCCTGAAGGAAAAGCCGAATGCAGTTTTTTGCAAGACGCCAATGCATGGAGGAGGTGCCCACGGCCCTGTGCGTCTCTACTTAAGCAGACAGGTGGGGCTGGGGCCCACAAGGCAGCGACACAGCGCCGACGCTTTGAGCTCAAGCGCAAAGGGTGCTCTGTCCGGTGGGGCCCGCGTGTCATAGGTTCGTAGTCGCTCCGCCTGCACGAATCCTAAAGCGGATCGGAAGACCGCGGTTTATCGTCTACCTCGGATCGGCGGCGTGGCCGACGGCGGCGGCACGCGACGCGGCGGCGACCCAGCTCCAACCCGGCCATGTAAATGCATGCTTGCACTTCTATGGCTGCCTACCATCCTAGCGATGCCCTCGGCGAGGCAGGAGGTGGCCGGACGTGGCGGCGTGGCTAGCAGCGGCGGAGCCGAAGGCTCACCGGCGGCGCAAGCGTGCGCTATGCATCAACAAGCTACTAGGTTGGGCGGGCAGCAAGAGGGGGCCAAGGGGATTCTCACGGAGCTCAGTGACGGTCGCGGATGTGGACGGAGGCGGCTGGTGGCGAAGAGCTCGCCGGTGGCCGAAACAGAGGCAACGTCGGCACGGGAGCTCTGGCGTCTCGGCTGGAAATCCAAAAAGGGAAGAGCTCAAGGAAGAGCGAAGGATGCTTGGGGCGAGAGGAATCGGGCTACGGCTTACCGATTTGGCGAGATGATCTTCTGCGCCGATGCGATGGAAATTGGGGGAAAATGGGAAACCGGGGCCGGCGGGGAAGCTCTCGGCTAAATAGGTGCAGGGCGAGGGTGGTGGCCCGAAGGCGTTCTCGGTGACGCGGGGGAGCGAGCGGCGCGGTGACTGGACGGGCGCGACGCTGGGTAGACACGGCGTGGCAGAGCCGGCGCGGTGTGGCGCGACAACTAGACAAGCGCAGTGCGCACATGATGGCACGAGCGGCGGGGTGGGAGGGGCGGGTGCGGCGCGCCGAGTGGCTCAGAGCAGCAGTGGCAGCGCACGACGTGGCTCAGAGCAGCAGTGGCAGAGCAGCACGGCGATGGCGCGGTCCACCAGCAGAGAGCGAGAGAGAGAGAGAGAGAGAGAGAGAGAGAGCTGGCGGTGGGGCCCACATGTCAGCTCGGTTTCAAATTCGCACGGATTTTGGAAATTCAAGCCAAATTTTATACCTTGCCCAAAAATGGGATGTCACAGTGTTGATGTTTGCATGGGTGCTGTGGCTTTCTCGAGGAAGATCTGTGAGGTTGAGATGCTGGGATGGCTTCTGATGGGGAGCATGAACAAGGGGGCGATAGTTGGGAGCCGGGTTATAATCGCTAATGATGGCACTTCTTGATCTTGTCCCATGCACCCTCGATGGCGCCATAAAAAAATTTCTCATATATTGAAGGAACACAAATTTTCACAAAGAAGTAAGAGAGAATTCTCAGTGTGCTTTTAAAAAAGTTTACAATTCTCTATCTACCACTCAAAATTATTTCTTCTTTACATGCCACTTGTTCAAATTTTCTCTACCATCAGTGTCAGTTCCATTATGTTCGTTAATTTTACATGTTAAAAATTCTTAAATTTCTAAAATGCCCTTTGGTTTAAAACTTTTATAAATCATACCTGCTTCATTTTGACTCTAAATTGAGTAATTAAAATTTTTAAATTTATGTAAAATCATGCTCTACTTGCTATTCAAATATTTGTAACATTTGGTATTTTTTGGTTTTGTTCTCCTTTTTCATGATACAAGGTATGTTTGATTAATTTTAAAATAAAATTTACATTCAAAATTTTTTATTTTGTACTTTCAAATCTGGCTATACATAATTTTACGAATCTATAGAAATTTTTTCACATGTTTTTACAAATATTATGCTATTATTATGAATTTTCTATTTTTTAACGTATTAAAAAGGCAGGGGCATAATGGTTGTCAGACAAGAATACCGGGGTATTAAGAGTCCTAAAGAAGACCAGCGAGGGCCCCACGTGTCGGTGCGCGTCGGGCCCTAGCGTGGGTGAGCTCCTTAGCTGTCGTCGAGGGCCCCACGCCCAGTCGGTGGCGATCGAGCCCTAGCGCTGGCGAGCTCCTCAACAAGCGTCAGACGAGGGCCCCACGCTCGTCGGGCGGGCGATCGAGCCTAGCGTGGCGAGCTTCTCAACAAGGCCCGAGGGCGACCAGGCCCCAGCACATGGGCGAAAGCACGAGAGCCCTCTCGCGGCAGAAGCGCCCCGAGGGAGTCTTCTGGCGAAGGCTCTCCCTCGTCAGAAGGACAGCGCATTAAATGCGACATCATGCGCGGATGGACCGAGGAAGAGACGATTACCGCCACAGTGACCTCTGCAGATCTGATCAACTGTCGCTGTGGCTCTGCGGAACTGACCGGCAGAGAGAGTTTGCCATCATCAGGTTGGCCGCCCGCGTCAGGCGGTGCAAGTTGGGTCCCGCGTGTTCTTTCACCGGCGTGTTCACACGAGTCAGAGGCCACTTGCGAAGCACGCATGGGCGGCGCCGCTTCGCACAAGATGCAACCGACGTTTTACGTCTCTCGGTCTTGTCTCTCTAGTCTTATCGATTATCAGATTACTACCCCCTTTACTCTCTCCGCCAACCCGCGGCTTGTATAAAAGGAGATGAGAGAGAAAGGAGAGGGAAGAGGAAGCATTCTGTAACCATTCCCACATAACCACAACACGAAAAGAGCTAAGACTCGGCAGGAGTAGGACTATTACCCGTCAGGGGGTCCGAACCTGGGTAATCTCTGCATATCGCTCCTCGTCGTGCCTAACGCTCGAATCGGATCAAACACGGGCTGATCGGCTAGCAGAGTAGAAATCTGATAAGGGTGTGATTCACTGTGGTTTGGTGAAGAACGCGCCGTCAATGGTGATTTTGTAACTCCATTATATTCTTTTCCACTTGAGTGGCATTGAGGGAAGAAAAAACTTAAACCAGTGGCTTGTAAGGAAAAAGAGAATTTTCAATGGTAGATAGAAAAGTTAAAACTTTTTCAGTGGCATATAGTAAATTCTCTCAAGGACTATTGGGCGTTGCAAAATTCATTTTGTGGAAATGAAGCATCGGATTTATGTTAGGTTCGGCACGACGTACTATAGCCGTCGCGCCGCCACTTGTTCGGCCAGAAGTTGACTGGGTTAGGCCATCTATGACAAGTTATCTTTATTTAGAAGGTTATGTTTAGTTTTCTTTTAATTAGTAGATCTGGTTTATCGTCCTGCTTAGGCCCTTTCCAACAGGAATCCCTAAATTTGATCCCATATAGCCTCATATACATGCTTTCTTTTTTTAAAAAAAAGTCCCTATATTTTCCCATCTCCAACAATATTCCCTATATGAAGAATTATATAGGGAAAGGAAAGAGAATCCCTACATATAAAGAAATGGAGATACTCTGTTTTAGGGAACGAAATAAGGAATGTTGTTGAAGCACATAGAGGGAAGAATCCGTCCCTACTTTGGGGTAGAGGGCGCTTTAAGAAAGCCTGTTGGAGACAAACTTATCAAGTCAAGGACTATTGTATACTCAAAATTGTGTAATAAATAAGGGTAGACAAAAAAAACATTAGTAAATTAGTGTGTATTTGTAAAAAAAGATTATTTAAACTATATGACTTACATAAAAAACAAAGGGAGTAATTGTAATCGTGACGAAGTAAAAGGAAACAATAGTGATATTCTCTATTGGTATCTCTCTCTCCCCCCAATCTCTCCCTCTCCCTCGCTGTGCGCAGCCTTTCGCCATGTGCAGCCACCGCACCGACTGGCGCCTGCTCGTCGGTGTATCAAGCCTCCCACATGCAAACCCACTCATAACTATTATCTTCAAAGCCAAATTCATTATTTCTCAATGTACTCCTGCGAACTTCTTACATCAATTCGCATTAAGCAAGGACGACAACAAATGTCACTTCGGCTTATATACTATGAGGCCACTCACTTCTCAAACCTTTCCATATTCATTCATGGCATCTCCTCATTAACTCATTTTGTTAGATGGCTTATAGACATGGGAGGTATCGGGGATCACTACTGCGGATCGGGACTTCCCAAGCGGCTCGTAAGGCAGGCAACCGTGACTGGCCACGAACCGCTTGTGGCGATCGGGTCGCAAGCGGGTTAAAGCGAGCCGCTTGTGATGGGCCGCTTTGGAAGCCCCGATCCGCAGTAGTGGATATTCAGTGTGTTTTCTTTGTGTTCCACTCAGGTGTATCGGGTAGAACCTGTACATATGTTGAAGACACCCCTTGCACAAGTCTTTATTCTTTACAAGTGCACCATGACCATGGCGCCTACGTCATCATGACAAAAACGAAACAAAGAAGTGTCATACAGTTTTATCGGTGGAACTGTTGGTTCAAGCCACGACTATAGTTTCTTATTAGTAACGTGTCGAAGTATGTGTGTTGGGCTCCATTAGGATAATTTATGTGCGTTGTACAAGATGCATGGTCCCTTGGCATTTGTCTCCTACCATGCTACACTCTCAAACTTTGCTTCTTGAATATTATTACTAAAAGGTAGTCACACGTTACTGATTACTAAAAGCTTCCACCTTTTTATTGCAGTTAGTGGATGTATCTGCTATATGCACAGCCACACTTCTTCATGATTTTGTCCTAAATGCACAGAATATGATGACTAATTGACGATTGAAGGTAACTAAAAACTACCAACACAATCCTGTAATGCTTTGATGTTCACCATCCAATGGGGCAAAATTGATGTGATCATTGTGTTCAACAAGGACTTCCCTTTGAGCTAAATTAAGGGTAATGATAGATAAATATGCTTGATTGTGCATGAAAAAATATTGATACTGGTGTGTGAAATTGCGGAATAAATCAAATCATCTTACATTGTTCGCTTAGATTAAAAAGGTTACAATAACGAAAATGCTTCCGGTTGAACGTCCGACAGCAACGGACGCTACGCGCGTGGGCCGGCTCCGCGCATTGGGCCAAGACGCGCACACGCGCTTGGCTAGAATCTCCCCACGCTCGCTTTTCCTTGCTCCACGTTGTTCCCGCGCTGCATAGTTGGTCGTTGATCCAGTAATCAATGGTCAGCCTCCCGCACGACTAGATAACATACGTGCATGTCTTTTTTGCGTTCATTTTTTTTATCTTTTTTATTTGAAGTCTAAATTGCGTAGTACAAATTTTATAATTCATCTAAATTTCTAATGAATCCATTTTAAATACTTTTTTCATTTTTTTCATTTTTTGATTTTTTATTGATAAAATTGTTTCAGTAGGCAAGATAGATTGTTCCGACAGGTTACACTCATTGTTCCTAAGCATGTAAATACATTGTCCCAAAGGGTATAATTGTTCCACGAGGCAAATATAATTGTTCCTAAAAGGCAAATATAATTGTTTCCACAGCACAAATATAATTGTTCCACGAAGCAAATATAATTGTTCCCACAGACAAATATAATTGTTCCACGAGGCAAATATAATTGTTTCCAAAGACAAATATAATTGTTCCCACAACAGTGTGTGTTTTTTGTTCCACATGTATAACCTGTTGTTCTATCATTATTTTTTGTTCCAGCAGTGTGTGTTTTTTGTTGCACATATATAACATGTTGTTCCATCATTCTTTTTTGTTCCACATGTATTTTTCTGTTCCAGCAGTGTGTGTTTTTGTTCCACATGTATAACCTGTTGTTCCATCATTATTTTCTGTTTCAGCAGTGTATGTTTTTTGTTCCACATTCCATCATTTATTTTTTCTATTTCAGGAGTGTGTGTTTTTTATTCCACATGTATAACCTGTTGTTCCATCATTATTTTTGTTCCAAAGAAGTGTGTTTTTTTGTTCCACACATATAACATGTTGTTCCATCATTATTTTTTGTTCCACGTGTATTTTTCTGCTCCAAAGAAGGTGTGTTTTTGTTCCACATGTATAACCTGTTGTTCCATCATTATTTTTGTTCCAAAGAAGTGTGTTTTTTGTTCCACACATATAACATGTTGTTCCATCATTATTTTTTGTTCCACATGTATTTTTCTGTTCCAGCAGTGTGTGTTTTTTGTTCCACATGTATAATCTGTTGTTCCATCATTATTTTTTGGCAAAAATTATTGTTCCAGTAGGCAAACCTTGCTGTTTTTCAGTAGGCAAAAATTATTGTTCTAGTAGACAAACCTTATTGTTCCAGTAGGCAAACCTTGTTGTTCCAGTAGGCAAAACCTTATTTGTTCCGTAAGGCAAAAGCTATTGTTCCTAAGGCAAAATTATTGTTCCCGTAGGCAAGTTCAACTGTTCCGTTAGGGCAAACTTTATTGTTCCAGTAGGCAAGCTTTATTGTTCTAGTAGGCAAAACCTTTATTTGTTTCAGAAGGCAAAAGTTATTGTTTCAGAAGCCAAAAGTTATTGTTCCAGTAGGCAAAGTTCAACTGTTCCAGTAGGACAAGTCTTATTCTTCCATTAGGCAACTTTTATTGTTCCAGCAGGCAAACCTTGCTGTTCCAGCAAGCTTTATTGTTCTAGTAGGCAAAACCTTTATTTGTTTCAGAAGGCAAAAGTTATTGTTTCAGAAGCCAAAAGTTATTGTTCCGGTAGGCAAAGTTCAACTGTTCCAGTAGGACAAGCCTTATTCTTCCATTAGACAACTTTTATTGTTCCAGCAGGCAAACCTTGCTGTTCCAGCAGACAAAAATTATTGTTCCAGTAGACAAACCTTGTTGCCAGTAGACAAACCTTGTTGTTCCAGTAGGCAAAAATTATTGTTCCAGTAGGCAAACCTTTTTGTTCCAGTAGGAAAACATTATTGTTCCATCAGACCAAATACATTGTTCCAATTGGGTTTAGCCTATTGTTCCAAAGATGCCAAATACATTGTTTCAATAGGTATATAAGTTGTTCCAAAGGTAAGACTCATTGTTCCTAAGGCTAGACTCATTGTTCCAAAGAAAAGATATATTGTTTCTAAGGCTAGACTCATTGTTCCAATGCATCAAATAAATTGTTCCAATAGGTATACAAGTTGTTCCATCGATCAAATGCATTGTTTCAATTGGCTTAGCCTATTGTTCCAAAGAGCCAAATACCAAGTTGTTCCATCAGACAGACGTATTGTTCCAATAGTACAAATTAATTGTTCCATTAGTATAGACAAATTGTTCCAGTAAAAATTTATATAGCAACATGGGTCTTGTTTTGTTCGAAAAAATGCGAGGAACACGTTGGTGAAAACGGTTTGTGGATTGGAGCTTCCAATAAAAAAATATGATGGCCGAAAAAAAATACAAAATGAACTTCGTTGATATCAGCATGTAAATTAATGGCTTTGTTTTTTCTCCACGTGCATGTAGCATTAACAAGTTCTAATGAGCAGCTCGTGCATGTGAGGAGACAAGCAACCATGCGTGCATGTAGCATTAACAAGTTCTAATGAGCAGCTCATGCATGTGAGGAGACAAGCAACCATGCGAGCCATGCAACCACGCTGAAATTTTTGGGCCGACATGCGCGGGCGTCCGATCGAATCAAGTTTCATCGGACGTCCGTTCCAGAGTCGCCCCCATTGTAATCTAGAAAGTTAAAGGCATTCGAAACGAGGCTAGGAAAGGCTGAAAATATATTTAAAACAGTTTTGTAAAACATTGCTCGGGTACAGTTCAAGGCATAGATGATAACAATCACGCAATCACAAAAAAAAGGAACACACGACGTAGGGATAAATAATATTCAGCTTGATTAATTTTAGATAATAATATATTAAGTCTCCATCCCTATTTATGATAGCAGATTGCTTAAATTTAAGGTTAGATTAAGGCGAGCGCCAGGAGTCGGACGTCCGACGCCTGGCACACGGGCCAGACCAGCCTGGGCAGTTCGATGGCCAGCGCCGCGCGGATCCAACGCTCTTCCGTGCTCCCCGCATGCATCGCTGTGCGCAGACTAGTTAGCTGTGCATAGTTGATTAAATTTCCAATTAAACTTATGATTTTTGTACAAAATTCAAACAGTGTTCAAAATGCGTGGAATAAATTTCATAATTCTTCTAAAATCGAGAGCAACCCATTTTAAATACTTTTAAATTTTTTATTTTTTTCACTTTTCAATTTTTTATGTGAAACTAGGAGAAGATACTTATGAAACTTACATCTATACTAGTGAAACTTGGCCGTGTGCTGATGAAACTTGGTAGTGTGCTGATGAAATCTGTTGAAACTTGGATGGAACTTCGATGTAACCTGATGAAACTTGGATGAAACCTATTGAAACTTGAATTGATCTGTTGAAACTTGAATTGACCAGATGAAACTTGTATGAGACCTGTTGAAACTTAATGAAATTTGTATTAAACCTGATGAAACTTGGCAGTTTGGCAAGTTTAACGAATATGAAATCTAAGTTTCCGTAGGCGAGACCGAAGTTTCACCAGATAAGTTCGAAGAGATATATGGCAACATATATCTTGTTTTGTTCGTAAAAATATAAGAAACACGTTGGTGCAAACGATTTGTGGATTAGAGCATTCAGTCATAAATTATGGTCACCGAAAGAAAAAATACCGTGGGGCGCACCTGCACAGTACAGCACCCCCCGCATGTTCGCACGCAGCACGTGGTAGTCTGGAGGCGCCGTACTCCCGGTCCCCGGTCTTTTCGTTAGATTAAATACATAAAGTACCTCGATGGTTGGCCAACTAGAACACGGATTCTACCATGCTCAGTTTGGGCCGACGGAACCGGCACGCAACATATATCATTAAATAATCACTGATGCGACAAAAATCAAAAGTATTAATGGGTACATCAAAATCTAAATCTAAACTGCTCTATAATTGACTAGTTGGCCTAGATCCAACTACAGATCACATCCGTCTATTTCCTTCATCCATCATCCAACAGCAATAATTTTCCAGAAGTTTGCTATCAACTCGTTACGTAGAGACCACACACTCTTCCCCATAACTCGTTACGTAGAGACCAGACACTCGATATGTATAAACCACGGACACTTGACTCGATACGTATAGACCACAGACTCGTGCCCATAATTCGATACATATAAACCTTGAACTCTTTCCCATATATACATATGCACAGAATTAATTTTTATTCTCCCATTATAAATCTTCCTAATTTTTTCTAATTCTTCCTATAGTAGAACTAACAGACTAGTACCCGTAGAGACCACGAACTCTTGCCAATATATACACAGGATTAATTTTTATTTTCCTGTTATAAATCTTTCTAATAATTTTTTCTAATTCTTCCTAGACTAGAATTAGCAGACTAGCACGATAACACTATAAATACCGTGGGAGCAGGCACGTACGCCCCAATCATACATACTCATACATACAAAACGTCTGCCTAGGTCGAGCGATGGAATAAATTTAGGATTCCATACAGATGTAAGAGTATTACGTATGTTTGTTAAGAATACGCTCCAGTATCCTCCCCTCTATGGCAATGCGAGCGGATGTATACAATCTGTTAATTAAGTTTCAAGCGTGGTAAATGACAATCACGATGCACACACACACATATTTATTTATTTATTTATTTATTTACAATTTACAACCTGACTAGCCCATCGAGAGGACGCATTGCTATTTTTAATTAAATGAGTAAGTGTCACCAGTATTTATGCGTACATCCATGTACAGAATTGATCTGTTAATAAAAAACAATTATTTGCATGTTATTGAACCCGCTAATTAATTTATATCTATATCTATGTCTTAATTATCTGTTATTCAATTTTGTTTGTTCAGGTGTTTAATGGGATGAACCACGTCAATGTCAACCGAAAGAGATAATCAATGCAATAAAGAATGCTTCTAAACCTGCTTCATATAGACATAGACAAACAGAAAAAATTATGTCTCTTAAATGTTACTTTTTTCTATAAATTGTTGATATCTACATTGCTTTAACATGTTTTGCATGTACATGCCTGCTAAAATAGGTTGTTTAAAAGAGGGGAATCGATCCATCAGAAGTATCTGTCGCAGGGCGCCCCAACAGAGTCGGGCAGCAGGTTGCCGTCAGCACCGACGAGCAAGTCGCAGTTGACGTACATCCTCTGGCGGCCTGAGTGGAAGACGTTGACCCGAAAACGGATGGTGGCCCGGAGCTGGAGGCGGAGGGGGAGGCGGCCGGCGCGGAGGGCGGCGGAGAAAGAGGCCCAGGAGGCGTCGCCGGGGCTGGGGCCGCGGACGGCGAGGACGCCGGTGATGGCGGCGGTGGTCAGGTTGGGCTGGTACCACACGGAGGAGAATGCCGGGCCGGAGGCGACGAGCGCGTCGTAGAAGCGGACGGAGGCCTGGGCCGAGTCGTAGTAGATGCCGATGTGGCGGTTGGGGTTCCTGTCGGAGACGTTGAAGGCGATCTCGCCCTCGCCGCCGGCGCCGGAGATGGAGAAGGAGGCGACGCTGAAGCTGGGGCGGTGGGGGCGGACGCTGAGCCAGACGATGAAGAGCGCGACGCCGGCGATCAGGAGCAGCCCGAGGAGGAGGGAGCAGAGGGTGTTGGTTACGGCGGCCGACACGCTCTGGTTCCACCGCCGGGCACCTGGCTGCATCATATCCTTCTCCTAGTTATTATAAACATGCTGTACGTGCCTGGGTGCTGGGGACATGCATGGAAAGCGAAGGCCACGCACGCATGCATGCATGCATCATGCATCCATGGCTAGCTACCCTAGCTAGAACTAGAAGCAGTGAGTCTCCTCTTCTATGGACCGGCCGATTAATTATATATATCAATCTGCAGATATCGCTGCTGAATTGATGGTTAATCGGTGAAGGAAGAAGAAGCAGTGAAATCAAAGAAAGGATCGATCGATATGCAGCTGGCTGTGCTGCACTGCATGCGTGCATTCATGCTCCCGGTAATATCCCTCGCTTGCGTTGCGTTGCGTTCCTCTGTCGCAGCGCAGGCCTCCTTTACCTTCCTGCTTTGCTTAGCTTGCCAAGTGGGCCTTGGTATAAATGCCTCCCCTCCGGCCACTGGTCTTCCCGCTGACTGCTGAGTCATCTTAGCATGGGCATGCTATGCGTACGCCGGCCACACACCCTTCTTCTCTTGTCTTCTCTTGTCCGGTTGGCGCCCTCCAAACTGGCAATATATTCCATGCCTATCAAGAAACATGCGAAACGTAGCCAGTGCTGTTTCATTCCGCGAAATCGCTGGCTTTATTCGAAAAACATTTTTCTGTATTCTAAACACACCACTCTCTCGTGCACAAAATATTTTTCATTTTGAATGTCAACATAGTTTCTGAAAAAGTAATGCCCATTAATTAACTATTTGTTCTGTAGGGAAATTCTAATTCACATCTTGAATTATTGCAGCAGGTACGCTAGTTTTCCCATAAGGACAACACAATTAGCGTTTTCTCTAATCCACTTTGAACAGAAGACCCACATATGTCGGCTCGTATCTCATCGATCTGCCCTTGTCTAGCTCTATCCTTTTCTTTTTCTATCCATCACTTGTGACATCCTTATTACAAAAACATTTCAAATAAGCATGTCCATTTAACACGATTTCGAATTTTGCAAAATATTTAGAAATAAGCATGACAAATAAAATGGATGCGAAAATTTTAAAACTTTTTGAAATTTTCATTCTAAAACTTTATTTTGCAAAATAATCCCAAAAATAATTATTTTTCATTTTCACTCCATTCCCTTTTTCCATTTTATTTCCCTTATTTTCTTTTCTCCTCTTTACTTTTCTTTCCTTTTTCCTATTCTTTTTCCTTTTCCTCCTCTCCGAGCTCCCCCTCTTGTTGCAAAATTAGCATAATGAGCAAGATAATACAATATTCCATAATGAGTATAGTTATAATTAAATGCAAGCCAATTGAATCATATAACATGTATTCCTCAAATATGATTAAGAAGACATATAAATACATGATATTCTCAAAAGGATTCAATGCTGCCAACAACGATAAAACCATTAAATAGCTCAAGGTTTTATTAGGAAAGTTGTTCTCAGATTGCAAACAGGGGTTCCTAATTAAATTAGCCATCCAACCGTATTTGGGCATATAAATCACAAGTTAAATAATCTGAAAACAAGAACATAATCCTTAGACATTACTGCTCTATATCAAAATATTAAAGAACTTCTCTATGTATATGTCCAAGTAGCCACAGAGTGTGTCAATAATTAAAAGGGCACTGCAGCTGTTCGCCCAAGTAAAATAGCCCCTAGAAAGATCTGAACAGCAACTAAAAGTACACTACAGAAACCAGTAAAGGACACAACCAGTACTAGTTTTTATGAATAAACAGCATGTAGTGTAGCAGAATAATTAACCAAATAATCCAGGCACCTCGCAAAAGACTACACACATAGAGACACAAGCAGAAAGGCTAAGAGCAGTACTATCCTGGTCTAGCAAATTCTTATTAACAGATTATTATGCCTCATAAAATGCAATCATCACCGAACAAATAACAGAGCCACAACACGGTGCATCCAGATTTGGCCAAACGGCCTCTAGCTCGAAGCCTAGTCTCCCAGAAATAACCAAATCGGTCCACTGGAGAAAGGAAGACGAAGAAATCTTACAGTGTGTTGGATCCGAGCCAACAATGCCGAGGCAAAGCGTGCAAGGCACTGTCCCAAAAATCAAATCGCCCGTGCTAAGCACCACCAGCGAAACGATCCGGAGATACGATGCCGATATTCCTCACCGCAGCCAAAGGCCACAGGAGGAACCCAAGGAGCAGAGGAAGGAGCAGTAGGAGCACGGCGTCCACCTCGTGGGCACCGAGCACCAGATCGACAGAGAGCAGTACGGCCTCCCCTCCAGCAACCAGAGCCGACCAGCAAGCCGGCCGGCGCTCTGGTGTACCACCGAACAGCGAGGTCGTGAGAGGAGTGAGAGTAGAAAGGGAAACAGTGAGCAGCCGAGAGAAAAACTGAATACCCGAGAGAGAGGGAGCTGCGGCCTCTAATAGGGGTGGAGGTGCTTACCAGCCCTCCAAGATGCCCGGCCACAACGGCCACGACGCCCCACCGGAGCCCGCATGCCGAGGAAGAAGGCGCCACCACCCGCGCCGCACCAACCCTAGGGTTGGGGCACGAATGGGGCGAGCACGCCCCTGCTTGCTTCTCCCTCTGCCTTTCTCTCTCTTATTCTCTTGTGTGGGCCGGCCTAGTAAGAAGGGCAAAAGCCGAACAATCCCCACCCTTTTGCCTCTGTTGACACTGGCATTAACACCGATCACTCTTGTTTAATATACTGTTGTTCAACAAAGGTATCAAAAAGATTTGAACCAGAGTTTAGTCTAAAAGAATCCAACCCAACATAGGAATTAGAGGACTACGCCTTGATCCAAAACCTTGGTGTGAGGGCGTTCATCCAAGAGACACACAGTACTAGGCTACCAATCTGCACCTCTAGCAGGGCAGGACTTTACGGTCATGTCCTTGTATCTATTCATGAGCTCACTAGAGTGTATACCCCAACCACTCACGGATTGCGACCACACAATCAGCTCACATAGGTTTGTTCTTCACGGAAACTCTGTAGGACAGCTCCCTAGCCCTTAGGGCTCCGAACTCATTAAGAGGTTTACACCTCAACCTGCCATACAAATTAAGCACTATAGCGAATGGAACCTAGGAAGATGTGCTGACAGTACCACACAGCTTAGTTGTCCCAGAGCCTGATTCACGGGATCTCCGCTCTTTCAAGATGGGTTACCACTATTGGTTACTACTAGCAGGGTATAAGCCCATTCCTCTCTATGCTGCTTCGATAGTTGATCTAGGCAAGCCCTTTGTAAAAGGATCAGCCAGATTACTACCAGACTGAGTGTATTCAACTACAATAACACCCGTCTCTCTCGCATGCCAAGTAGACTTAAGCCTTCTCTCAATATGCCTTGAGGACTTCATGTTGTCTTTTCTATTCTTAACCTTGACTAGAACGATGCGTTATCGCAATATACTAAGATCACTGGTATCGGCTTTTCCAAAGACAGTAGGCCGAAAGAAGCTCCTTGAGCCATTCTGCCTCCACAGCTACTGAATCTAGGGCGACTAGTTCAGCCTCCATGATTGAGCATGTAATGACAAATTGCTTATGCGACTTCCAGACACTACCCCACCACTATAGTGAACACATATCCACTAGTAGCCTTCATCTCATCCGAAGTCACTAATCCGCTAGAGTCATCAATCCTTCTAAGACTCGCGGATGGCAAGAGTAATGGATACCAAGCTTCATGGTGCCCTTTAGGTACCTAAGTACTCTATGTAGTGCTACCTAGTGATCATCTCCCGGGTTTGCCGTGTAACAGCTTAACCTGCATACTGCATATGAGATGTCGGGTTTAGTTGCGCTACAAAGATACGTCAAAGATCCAATTACTTGTGAATATAGGTGTTGATTATCGCCATTACTAGTGTGTTTGCAAAGTCTCAAATTAGGATCATAGGGCGTGGAGGCAGGTTTAGAATCCATATACCCGAAACGGGTTAGGGTCTTCTCACCCTGTATAAGCTTGATGTTAAGAATGACATCAGCCTCTCCTAGATCCTTCATATCAAAGTTCAAGGAGAGATATTCTTTTGTTTCGTTGATGACATCCAAGTCGGTCCCAAATAACAATATGTCATCCACGTAAAGACACAGAATGACACCTCGGCCCCACTGAAACCGATAATAAACACATATGTCGGCCTCGTTTACACAAAACCCCACAGATGTCATCGTCTTATCGAATTTCTCATGCCACTGCATAGGGGCTTGCTTAAGACCATACAAAGACTTAATCAAGCGACATACTTTGTTCTCTTGGCTCTTAACCACAAATCCATCAGGCTGCTACATATATATCTCCTCTTCCAGCTCTCCATTAAGAAAAGCGGTCTTAACGTCCATTTGATGAACTAGGAGGTTATAAGCGGCAGCAAGTGCTATAAGCACACGGATAGTGGGTAACCTAGCCACAGGAGAATAAGTATCAAAATAATCCTCGCCTTCTCTTTGAGTGAAACCCTTAGCCACTAAGTGGGCCTTGTACTTTTCTATAGTACCATCAGGTCTTCTCTTTTTCTTAAAAATCCACTTGCAACCCACCGGTTTGCAGCCACTTGGTAAATCAACGACTTCCCACGTTCCATTAGCGATGATGGAATCCATCTCGCTATGGACTGCCTCCCTCCAATACTCAGCATCAGGAGATGAAAAAGCCGTAGTGAGGGTGCGTGGTTCGTCATCCACGGAATAAATGGCAAAATCATCACCAAATGACTTTTCAGTCCTTTGCCTCTTACTCCTCCGCAACTCCAATTCAAGAGTAGGCTCAGCCACCTCAGGAGGAATAGAGTAATGCTCGTTAGAGCCATCTGGTACGATTATCTCATTCGATCTCATAGGAAAGATAGTCTCAAAGAAAGTCGCATCCTGAGACTCCATAAGGTCATTTGGAGCGACTTCGCTCGTCTCATATTTGACCACTAGAAATCTATAGGCTGTGCTATTTAAAGCATATCCTAAGAAGACACAGTCGATAGTTTTTTGTCCTAATTTTCTTTTCTTAGGCATGGGCACATTTACCTTAGCAAGGCAACCCCAAGTCCTAAGATGAGGCAAGTTAGGCTTTCTTCCCTTCCATCCTTGATAAGGAGTCACCTCGCGATTGCGTGGAGCCATCCTATTTAGGACATAGTTGACTGTGAGAACCGCCTCCCCCCACCATCGAAATGACATACCAGAACTTTGCAACAAAGAATTAACCAAGTCGCATATAGTTCGGTTCTTCCGCTCGGCTACCCCATTTGACTGGGGAGAGTAGGGAGGTGTGGTTTCATGAATGATACCACATTCTTCACAGAAATGGGTGTGTACTCTCCTTCTCTATCTGACCTCAACCGTTTAATAGTCTTTCCTAGTTGGTTTTCCACTTCAGCTTTATGGATCTTAAAATAATCTAGTGCTTCATCTTTAGTTTTTAATAAATAGATATAACAATATCTACTACTATCATCTATGAGAGTAAAGAAATATCGCTTCCCTCCCTTAGTTAAAATGCCATTCATCTCACACAGGTCGGAGTGGACTAGCTCTAGTGGAGAGGTGCTTCGCCCTTCAACCGTATGAAACGGTGTTCGAGGCTGCTTAGCTTGCACACACACCTCACACTTGGAGCCCTTCTCATAGCTATACTCTGGAATTAAATTCATCTTGCTCAACCACACAAATGGCCTCAAAATTCAAATGACATAAGCGAGAATGCCATACATCACGATGTTTTTTACAAACCACATTGAAAATGGAAAGATTGTTCTGACACAAGACAGAGAGGCTGAACATGCCACCTCTCTCATACCCCTTGCCTATGAAGGCACCAAACTTGGTCAAGATGACCTTATTTGACTCAAACACTAATCTGACACCCTGACGACATAAAGCCGAACCACTAATCAAATTCCGTCGCATCGTGGGCACGAACAACACATCACGAAGAACCAGCGTCTTGCCCGAAGTCAACTTCAAGCAGACCTAGCCGACACCTCGTATACGTGCTGATGCTCCATTGCCCATCAAGACGGATCCACAAGCTTGACCCTGAAATGAAGTAAAAGAACCTCTCGTCACAGCCTATATGACGCCAGAGCACCTGTGGTCGATCCACCAATCAAGTGATGAATCACCATAAAGGCTCTAGGTACATACCTCGGGAGAAGCTAGAGCCACCTCCGCAACATGCGCTCGGGCCCGAGGGCCATTCTCATTGCCTTGGACTCGATCCTTTGCCCTTGCGGTCACGGCACCTTCGAGCGATGTGCCCAGGGTTGCCACACACATAGCAAACCAGATCCTCTTTCTTTTTCTTCATGTTCTTGCCATTGGCGCCAGTTTAGTTCTAGGGCTTCTTCTTCTTCTTCCCATCACCAGCCTTGGAGTTCTTGGCATCAGCCACATTGGCCTGGACAAGGGACGTAGAGTGCTTTGAACCTCCACTAGCACGGGCCCGCTCCTCGACATTTATAGCTGTCTGAAGTTCAGGGAACGTCAGGCACTCCTTCATGTGTCAGCGAGCAGTCACGAAGTCACGCCACGAGGGCGGAAGCTTAGCCAGGGCTACATTCACCTGAAAGCTTTCAGGCAGGAGACACTCAAACTGGTTCAGGTCCCTCACATGGAGCTGAAGCTCCTGGACCTGCTCCAAAATCGAGTGGTTCTCCACAATCCTGTAGTTCAGGTAACTCTCGGCCACAAAGCTCTCATTCCCGTTATCCCCTTCTGAAAACTTCAGCTCCAAGTCATCCCACACCTCCTTGGCATCAGTGAAAGTGGAGTAGGTATCGAAAAGCCTATTTGACACTACGGCTAACAATCGTGCTAGGACTGCGTAGTTGGCATCCTCCCACCGGGTCTTCTCCTCACCCTAAAGTTCCTTCTTAACCTTCGGAGGATCAGAGATAACCCAGTAGATTTTCAACTCTATCAACCACAGCCTAGTACGTGCCTACCAGCGTTTGAAGCTGGTGCCGTCAAATGTCTCGGGCTTAACTACGTCACTACTACTCCCGTGGCCATAAAGAATATTTGATTTCTGGATTGTTGCAAAATTATCATAATGAGCAAGATAATACAATATTCCATAATGAGTACAGCTATAATTAAATGCAAGGCAATTGAATCATATAGCATGTATTCCTCAAATATGATCAAGAAGACATATAAATACATGATATTCTCAAAAGGATTCAATGCTGCCAACAGCGATAAAACCAGCAAATAGCTCAAGGTTTTATTAGGAAAGTTGTTCTCAGATTGCAAACAGGGGTTGCTAATTAAATTAGCCATCCAACCGTATTTGGGCACATAAATCACAGGTTAAATAATCTGAAAACAAGAACACAATCCTTAGACAGTACTGCTCTATATCAAAATATTAAAGAACTTCTCTATGTATATGTCCAAGTAGCCACATAGTGTGTCAAGGATTAAAAGGGCACTGCTGCTGTTCGGCCAAGTAAAATAGCCCCTTGAAAGATCTGAACAGTAACTAAAAGTACACTACAAAAACCAGTAAAAGACACAACCAGTACTAGTTTTTCTGAATAAACAGCATGTAGTGTAGAAGAATAATTAACCAAATAATCCAGGCACATCGCAAAAGACTACACACATAGAGACACAAGCAGAAAGGCTAAGAGCAGTAGTAACCTGGTCTTGCAAATTCTTATTAACAGATTGTTATGCCTCATAAAACGCAATCATCACCGAACAAATAACAGAGCCACAACACAGTGCATCCAGATTTGGTCAAACGGCCTCTAGCTCGAAGGCTAGTCTCCCAGAAACAACCAAATTGGTCCACTGGACAAAGGAAGACGAAGAAATCTTACAGTGTGTTGGATCGGAGCCAACAAAGCCGAGGCAAAGCGTGCAAGGCACTGTCCCAGAAATCAAATCGTCCGTGCTAAGCACCACCAGCGAAACGATCCGGAGATACGATGTCGATATTCCTCACCGCAGCCAAAGGCCACAGGAGGAACCCGAGGAGCAGAGGAAGGAGCAGCAGGAGCACGGCGTCCACCTTGTGGCCACCGAGCACCAGATCGACAGAGAGCAATACGGCCTCCCCTCCATCAACCAGAGCCGACCAGCAAGCCGGCCGGCGCTCCGGCGAACCATCGAACAGCGTGGTCGCGAGAGGAGTGAGTAGAAGGGGAAAACAGTGAGCAGCCGAGAGAAAAACTAAATACCCGAGAGAGAGGGAGCTGCGGCCTCTAATAGGGGGTGGAGGTGCTTACCAGCCCTCCGAGATGCCCGGCCACAACGGCCACGACGCTCCACCGGAGCCGGCATGCCGAGGAAGACGGCGCCGCCACCCGCGCAGCACCAACCCTAGGGTTGGGGCATGAATGGGGCGAGCACGCTCCCTGGCTGCTTCTCCCTCTGCCTCTCTCTATCTTATTCTCTTGTGTGGGCCGGCCCAGTAAGATGAATGGGGCGAGCACGCCCCCTGCTTGCTTCTCCCTCTGCCTCTCTCTCTCTTATTCTCCCTCTGCCCCTCCATGCGTCCCCTAAAACCATTACGGCAACTAGAGGAGGAGCGGTGATTGGGAGCCTTGAAAATTTTTCATCGGACGGTGCTCCTCAAACTTACCGGTTTTTCAAAATATAAACACCGTGACAACTATGTATACCCCAAAGTGTATGGATAAGACCCATGAAAATATGAGGGGATTTTCAGTTACAATCCTGGTTTCAAGTGTGTACAAACAAAAGAGAATCAATTCAAATCATCCTTTTAAAGCACAATAAGCCAAATCATTAAAGCCACTTTCAAAAAAGTAAAAGCAGATTTTTCGGAATTTGTTCTCACTTGGAGTAGAGAGATGGTGGCTTTCTGTTACTCCCAAAATTATGGGGTCTTTTCTCCCTATTAAACCATGAGTCGTCAAGCACTCCACCAAAAATCTTCTCAAGACTCCTTGCGCGAAAATCAGAAAAATTCAAACACTACAGTCTGCCAGAAATCTCGTCCAGAAAATTGAGGGCTCGGTTTTCACCTCATTGCCTTACGGGTACGTACCGAGGACAATTTATCCCGCACGAACTTTCCGGGGCGAGGATTCTTGTCCATGGCCAGCAGCATGCCCACGATCCTGGTGGCGTCACTGGCCGGGAGCCCTGCAGGGAATCGCAAATTGTCACGACCTGCACCAACCCGAAATCAAAAAGAGCGTTACGGCAAGCACTTACCATTATGAAAATCCCGGTCCGGATCCTCCCAGCCGCCCATCTCGCTGACGCACCGCTTGCGGCGCCACAGCGGGCTGATCCGATGCTGGACGAAGCTGTTGACGATGTCATAGCCCGTCAAGCCTTTCTTGGCGAGCCTCCCAATCTCATGCGCCGACAATTGATCCTCCGGCAGGACCTCGCTGCGCGCAAAGATTGGAGTGTCTGGCGTGGCCGAAGAGTACTCCAAGATTGAGCCCCCGCGGTTCAGGTAGAACCACCGCCGGGCCCAACCGTCGACCTTCGTCCTTATTTCGTACTCCGGGTACAATTGGCTTCCCCGGGCCCGGCGTGCGGTCTGGTAGAAGACGCTGCGGTTTCCCACGGGGTGGCCAACAGACTTCAGCTCAAAATAGTGTTGAAGGAGGTTCACCGTAGGCCGCACCCCGCAGTACGCCTCGCACAGGTGCGCAAAGATCGACAGATGAACGTAGGACTGCGGGGACAGGTTCTCTGGCCGCAGCTCCGTGAAGGCGAAGAAGTCCGTGATGAACTGCGACTCCGACGCGCGGAATCCGCAGATGGCCGAACTCTCGAAGCACACCAGCTCATCGGGCTTGGGCCTTGGCTCTCGGTCCGCATCGGGGAGCCTCCACGAGCCCGGCTTAACGAAGCCGTCCCACTCCAGCTCCGCCATCCTCTCCCTCGTAAGAGCGCTGTCCCCGATGAGCACCATGGCGGCAGGAAGCGAGAAGCGAGAAGGCAAGAAGCGAAAGGAGGAGACGAAGCCAAAAGCAAAGGGGATGATTCCACAGTAGGAGTTCCCCCTGCGAAGCACTGCCTTATCAAGGAAGGCAACGGTCGAGGTGAAAATTGTGGGAGTCGTGCCCAGGGAGGTGTAACTGCCCCACTTTTCCGTCAAATCAAATTGAATGCCCCACTGTTCGTCCCGGCGGCTCAGAAAATCCTAGCCAAATCTTCCCGCGCGGCGCGTGGGGAAAATTTTCTCTAAACCTCAGACCGGCTCGCCACCCGACCCGCTCGAGGCTCGGGGGCTGGCTGTTGGTGATTGGTAAGCGGCCCGTCCTGAGGTGGGCCCCGGGCCGATTCTGCACCGGCCCACCATACGCCCAAAGGGCCCAAAAGGCCGCACCCGGCCATACTAAAAAGGAAGTGTCTAGCCCGTCAGGGTCTTCCCCGGGCTTGACCAAGTCAGACCGCGTCCTCAGCGGCGCCGCGTGCCTCCCGGGCTATCCTTAGCCTGGGAGAAGGTCCCTCGGGTATTCTGCCTACCAGTGGGCAGGTGGCGACAACTGCCATGTCCCACCACACTTTCCCCGGCCTTGACCGAGAAGAACTGTGTCTCCTCGGGAGTCCGTAGCTCGGGGGAGAGAGCGCGGGCAGCCCGCCTTGACATTTGCTTCCACAGGCAAAGCGGCGGTGGTTGTTACTTCACGCGACGCCCTAACAAAGCGGACGAGGTGGCCCGTCCAAATAACGCCATATCGGGGATAAAGGGAAAGTGCTTTCTCTCTAAAGAAGGTTTCCTCCCCGTATCGGCACACCAAGACAAACACGTGCCCAGTACTAACCTGACCAGCTTCTCTCTGCAGGCTTCAGACCAGACAGAGCCCCGGAATAAGACAAGGGCACCGCCACTAAAGCAAAGACGAGCGCGGGGCCCGCTGGAACAGCTCCGGGCGACCCGTCGCGCCCATAAAAGGGAAGACCTCGGACCCAGTCGAGGCCAGGTGATAAAAGCGATTCAGCGTCTTCTTCAAGTGATCCACTAGTAGCACACGCATCCGAAGCTTCCTTAGCAGTAGCCTTAGTCCTTAGTCGCCACCCTTGTAAGCTCGGGATCGGTGCCTTCAAGCCCGGTCTCGGCACCTCTATACTGTTTTCCACCATATAATCAACAAGGCTAGAGTAGAGCTATTACCCAGCAGTGGGGGCTCGAACCAGGGTAAATTGCTTGTGTCTTCACGGTTTGTATTGCTTTTCCTCTTCTTCCCACCGTACATGGGATCTATACCCGGATCGCCAAATCGCACCAGGCTCTTGTCCGGGAAGACCGCGTGGCCTGAGCCCCCGTAGGCTCGGCCTCCGCCCCAGGCTGCTGAGAAGGGTGGTTGTTGGGTCTTACACCAACCACAAATTCGTCTGCCGGTCCGTGGACCCGCTGCTCTTCAGGAGCGCGCTTCCCAGAAACTGACAATATGATAAAGTGGTTTATTAATATGGAAATGAATTGTGTAGGAAAATGGAAAAGTATAGGCTCAAGTTATTAGAAAGGTTATCGTAATGACTTGGAGGGTGGGGCATTGCCTTAGTGTTTTCGCAATGCTTGTGTGGTTCCGTAATGCTTGAGCAAGTGAGTCACTAGCAACGTTACTGCGCGTAGTGATTGTGAGGAGCTCAACATTGTTGAGATTATTTTCTCAATATCTGCACAGTATGTGGAGTATTGCAAAACCTTGGGTTTTATTGATTAAAAATGACACATTGAGAATCCAACCATATGAGAAGTTGTTATATAGATAAAGTTGGATAAGTTCTTCAGAGCTGATAACAGAAACTTCAATGCACACTATCTCAGTGTCACAACCGGCTTCACCGGGATCCACTCACAATCCATTGCTAGTCTCAGAGATCAATGCTAGCAACTTGTGAGCGACAGTTTGTTGAACATCATCACACAATCACAAATAAATAAGAGAAATTATATATTATGCAAAAGTAATTGTTACACAACTTCTTATTACAATTGTTTGATTAAGGATGACATAATAATGTCCATAATATACCAGAGTGCGAAAATTCAAATATGCAGCGGAAAAAGGTATGACGATGCTCCAATCCTACCCTTGAGCGCGAGCTAATCCACATCGAAGTCCGGAACAAGATCCTCCTGATCCTGAAGATAGACCGGACCTAATCCTTCTCCTGAATACAAATTTATCTGTGGTTTGTATAATGAGTACACGGCTACCCAGCAAGAATCCTTATATATGAATGCACGGGTATGACAAGAACATGATGGTTAATTTGCATAAACACATATTCTAGTCAATATTAATTAAAGTGTTGTGAAAACATTTGTTGAACAATTAATAAAGATGAATAGACTCCCAAGATAACAAACAGAACTCGGCTTCAAAAGCCCCTCTGCAAAACTGCACAAGCCTCGAATACTCAAAACCAAAACCAATCCATCAGGTTATTAGATACACATGAGACTACCATGTATAGCCTACATCCCCTCCCATAACCGTGGGAACGACTATCATGATAGTTTTAACCCTGCAGAGTGTAGCACACTTTACCCATAAGCCAAGTGAAACTTTTGCGTCTTAGCTCTTCCTTAAGAGCCTAGACCAAGTAATAATACAAGGCGTTTCATTAGTTTCTTCTGTTAACACCAATACCCCCTCTAAGGTTTAGACACTTGGGTCATCCTCTTGAGCCAATGGACCGCAGCCCGATCTTTTCAAAGTGAAGTGTGTTAACAGTTTTCCCTAACTACTAAGCCAGGACTAACACATGGTGATCAACATGTTAACGCTAGCACTTATGGTTGCGCTTGTATGGTTTGGCTGGATTGGCACACGTCAAGAGTCCTTAGACCAAGGTGACTACCTCCACAACACTCCTCAATCCACAAAACCACCCGACTTGCCACCTTTAATCAACACACGCCACGTAGGTCTTAGTTGATTAGGTAATTAGAGTAACTCAGCACCTCCAAATATACCAAAGTCACAAGAGTAATTAAATGATGAACCTAATCAACTACCAACCCACGAGCACTAGCAACTATGCACAAGGATAGGTTAGGAAAATAACTAAGGCAGCAATAAACAGGTTAAATTCACAGGGTCAATGACGCAGTGTGAATATAATAGGTTTCTACCATTTCCATCAATTTATGCATGAGAAAAATAAATAAAAACAATAAACGGGTGAGTTTTGTAAATTGGGAGAGCAAGATGCAACTATCTTGCCTTAGTAGTATTCCAGGTCTTAGAATCCTCCTCCGAACGGCTTCTGGAGTCCTCCCGAATAGCACGAACACGAACGATCTATGCTTAAATCGGGATGCAAACAAATAAACAATAGACAATATATTTTAATAAAAATATTGAACAAATTATGGCCGATGATGCCTCGGTCTTTCAATCATGCATCGGATTTTAGCAAACTCACTCCGGAATATTTTCTCTTCGCTGGCGTCGCTAAACGCTCGCTTGGTGAAATCGGCGATGACATCACGCAAACGAGGCGCACGCGCGGAAGTTGCTGCAAGGAGAATTCGGAAAAATACCAAATTAATATAGGAGGTAATAGGGATCAAATGGAGATTAACGAAATTGGTTTGGAGGGAATTCGGCTTACGATCGAGGAGAAATAAAATGTTGAAAGGGTACTGTTCACAGGAATTTGGCCTCAGCTATAGCATCAAGAAAAGGGTAAAAAACCCCGATTCCCTTTTCTTTCTCCTCAGCCAAGCACTGGAGAGAGAAAAGAGGGAGAGAGAAGGAGGAGGCCACGGGGGAAGAGGGAGAGAGCCACTGGAGAGAGAGAGAGGAAGGAGGCGGCAGCCTTGGGGAGGAGGACCACCGCGGTGGCTTTGGTGGGGGCGGCTCCTGGTGGGGGCGTGCTCAGACGAGGCGGCGCTCAGGCGCGGCGGCTCGGCCGCAGCGCGCTGGGGAGGGGCAGAGGCGGCGGCGCGGCTCGGCCTGGGAGCGGTGGCGGCTCCACGGGGGCGACGGCATGGGCATGGACGGCGGCATGGGGCGGCGCTCCAGTGGGGGATAGGGCGGCGGCTGCTGCAGGCAGTGGTGCTGCGGCAACAGGGCATGGCGGCGCTCCAGCGACGACGGTGCCATGGCAGGGCAGCGGTGACTTCCGGTGGCGGCGGTTTGGCACTGGACAAGCGGCGGCGGCATTGCTGCAGGGCGGTGGCGGCTCGGCCTCTGGCGGCAGTGGTTGATGCTGGGGGCGGCACGGCAGCACTTGGCCGGCGCGGTGGCATCTCGGGGCGGCTGCTCGGCCAGGGAACAGCGGGGACGGCTCCGACGGCATGGCGGCTCGCTGGGCGGCGACGCTCCATGGGGCAGGCGGTGGGCTCAGCATGGGGGAGGTGGCGGCGTGCTCCGACGGCAATGGTGCCATGCCAGGGGTGGCTGCGGCTTGAAGAGTAGGGCGGCGGCCGACGGCGACTTGGCCTCCCACAACGCAGCGGTCTGGCGGCTGGGCAGCACGGCAAGGGCAGGGCGTCGATTGGGTGAGATGTGGGCGGCATGGCCTTGGGTGGACACCGGTGAAGGGCGGCGTGGAGGCGATGACGGCCACGGCTTGGTCCGTGGATGTGATCTGACTAGCAAAAATACTCGTGCGTTGCAACGGGAGAAATAAACATCCTTTCACACCCCTAACCCCATAAGCTTAGCCCAAATACCTAGCCCCTTATAAATTAGTAAAGATGCTCGTCGTTGCAACGGAAAAAATAAAAATCCTCGCACATCCCTAGCCCCATAAGCATGGTTCCAATTTAATCGAGAATAAAAAATGATGAAACATAGATCGGACAGCTATAAAAACAATGCTAATGTTTCTACCGAATTTTTTCCTTCCACAAATAGTCGTTAAACGCTCACTCGACGAAGTCGGCGATCAGCACATATAATGAGGCGCACGTGAAAAGGCTACTGAAAAGAATTTTTTTAAAAAATATCAAATAAATGTAGTAGGTAGAATATGGTAAAATAAGATCAATGAAATCGGTTTCGGTTGAATCGGAGTTTGGTTTGGGAGTTAGAAAATACCAGAGTAGACAATAAACACTGTTCACAGTGGGCTTAGCTACATGGCCCAACCGAGAGCTCCAAAAGGGGATCGGGCAGTGAGGGCTTCTCTGTTCCTCATCCTCGTAATCGTATTCCGTAGGAGAGAGAGAAACCAGTGGGAAAGAGAGACAAAGAGGGCGGCGATTCGGCGGTCCTCGGGTCGGCGGTCCTCGGGTCTCCGGCAAGGCGGCAACTGGGAGGCGGCGGGGAGGCATCGGCTCCGGCATGTGGTGGCCACTGATATGCGACTCCTGCCAGAGTTGGTGCCCGAGATGGTGCGGCGCGTGAGGCGTCCGGCGACAAACTGTGGCCGGTGCCTGCCGGAGCTAGTGCCGAGGTAGTGCTGCGCGTGGAGGTATCCTGCGGGGAGCTATGGCTGGCGCAGAGGGACGTGGTGGCCTGCGCCGCCATCTACCAGCAGTCCGTCGTGAGTTGATTTTTGAGATCGATTTATTTTGGGGGCTGGGTTGTGGGATTGTTGGATTGCAGGTTGGGGGATTGAGATTTATTCGCATGTATGTAGAAACAATTCGGATGTGATTCGAATTCAAATTAGAATTAGAATAGTGCACGGGCTGAGCCACGGGTTCTTCCTCGGCTACCGCGGTTTCTAGATGCTCGGACGGACGATGGACGACGGACGAAGAATAACCGAAAAAAAGTGGAAACTCTATTCTCTTTATTATTAGGTAAAGATTGGGGTAGGGTTTTACACGGTATTTATATGGGGGTCGGGTTGTGGATATGGGACGCCAGTACCCAAATCGATTGGAGGTTAGAGATAGAAATGACGCTTAATCGCGAATCCGGTTGCTTTGGGGTGGGATTCGTGTTGGATTGTGTTTTCTAGGATGAAGGTCGGATGCAGGAGATGATGCGATGCGTCAAGGGATCGACGACATCAGCGGTGCCCGATGCAGATCAGAGATGGTCTTTGGTGAGCTACTGGTTGGATGGTGGCACTGCTAGCTCGACCAAAGGAGACAGAGGCAGGGTTTCAAAGGATGTCGACCAAAGAGGGGTGGAAGTCCGACCGATCAGGGTTGCAAAGGAGATCGATCGGGTTAGGTTTTCGATTAATAGGGATAAAGGGAAAAGGTAGTGGAAAGATGGAGGAGTGGTTTGCTTGCGACTAACCTAGGTGCAAGGAAAGAGGTTCGACCGTGGACTGGTCTCGACCGAGTGAAACGGCATTTGACCCACTAGGGTTTCGACAGAGGTTAGTCGAAAATAGGGTTTCGGGTCGATAGATAATGGTTGGAAAACGAAGGGTATGGCTCGACCAAGAGGCAGGGAAAGGTGGATCGATTTGGGTTAAAGTCGAGGAGAGGAATATGGCTTGGACGATGCTAGGGTTTTGATTGGAACACCAACCTGGGCTTGACCGAGAGAGTTCAGGGTTTTAACCAAGAAAGGAAACGAGTGACCGACATAGCCAAAGGCTTTTAGGGTTTCGGTCGAGAAAGAAAGATAGGGTTCCGAGGTTCGTCGGCTGAGGGGACGGTCGTTCGACGACGAAGGTTGTGATGGAGGTCAACCGGAGTTAAAGATCCAGTCGAGGGAGTTTTCAAGGGAAGTCGGGTGGAATTAGGGTCTCGGGGAATGTCCGTCGATTAGGGTTTGGTCAAGAGACGATGGACCGCTCCACCAGACGAATTAGGGTTTTGATCAAGGAAGGGGATGGACGATCGGGTGTGGCCGAGAAAGATTAGGGTTTCAGGGTTTGTCGGTCGAGAGGGGCGTACATTCGACTGGCAAGGGTTATGACAAAGGTCGACCGGAGTTAGGGTTTTGGCCGAGAGTCGAGCTAGGGTTTCAACTGAGAGAGGAAGTTTTCAAAGGAGACTCGACCAAGGCTTTGGCTCGACCGAGAGGATTTATGTTTGGCCGACCCAGTTTACAAGGAATGTCGATCAGGGTTTAGGGACTTGGTCAACTCAACCGAGAGAGAGAGACAAAGGTTGTCTTGATCAGGAGATCAGGGTTTCGGTCGAGCTTGGTTTCAATTGAGAGACAAAGTCAAGGTTCCAACCGAGGAACGAATATAAGCGACGAGTGAGCTTTTGCATTTAAATTTGTAATTTTGTAAATTGAAATGAAAATAATTAGTAAGATAAATTCTTATATGTAAATAATTGTTTAAAAATTTAGGGCTTTTCATATAAGAATCATAGTAACTTAATTTAAATTTTGCCTTTTCTTTTAAAAGAAAAACTTGGGACATTCTAATATTTATTAGGATTCACACTCGGGTATATGAGGTTGTGTCAACTGGGTAATGCCTCTTTTAGTCATAATACTCATGATTTTTGGAAAGGTGATTGAGATAAGGTCTGCTGACAGAAGATATAATTGTTTTGAATCCATTTTAATGTTTTAAAAAACATTTTAATGAAGTGATAAGTCTTTAATTAAATATTGCATTTTTACCATATGAAATATAGCCACAACCCTTCCTTGATACTGATTGCATATGGTTAATATCCATGTTCATATAAAAACCTAGAAGTACGGTTGGTACTTACCCGTTATTTGGGAAATGTTCATTTTAAATGAACAGAACCCCTTTTCCCCAGTACAGATTTGATATTAATTCTCTCAGTTGCAAGATATGGATCACTCGGCTCAAAAATCTAGTTTATCCTATATCACAAATTTAGAAGTAGGAGTATTTTGTATTTTACCGTAAGTTGGTACAGTAATTTTGCATTTTGTTAATAAAGCATGGATTTGTACAAATTTTGGAGTGGTGTAATTTTCATTACAAGAGATTAGTTTTCGGATAAATCTTTTAACACAAATTGGTCCCCACAACACCCTGTCACATCCGGTTCGGAACTAGCTTCACTGTCAATTTTACTTGAGCGGCAAGCCGGCAATGATAAACTGGTGTAAAAATAGAAAAGGATTGGTGTAAATATAGTATAGGACTAAAATGTGGATGTGCATGTCGACGTGATTCAGTGAAACCATGAATATAGGACTAAATTAAATTGCTGCAAATATAGGACTAAAATTTATTAGGATTTTTGAAACCACGAAAGAGGATTTCTATAACGCTATACCATGTACAACCTCCTATACAATCACTTTATATACTCTAAGATTTGAACCCATTACCTCCTGCACCACACAAAGCCTACTTACCAGCTCACATATCATTCGTTGGTACTTTCATTGGGATATTATTTTTCTTTTGACCCTTATTGTCCGAACGTTGTAACAATTATTTAGGAATTTAAATTGCTTTAAATGAAAATATTGTCAACTACAAAGTTGTATATCTCCCTGAGGGGTACAATTTTCATGAACAATTGTGAATTTCTGGAAACCAAATGGTTTCAAATGAAAAGGTTATCAACAATAAGTTGTAGATATCATTAAGAGATAAAAAAATGTTCATATAAATCTTGTCTCCATCCGTCTCCATGAGAAAAAGTTATGAATTTTAAAAAATGAGGTGTAATCCATTGTCACTTTCAGCTCATATTAATAATTATTTGGGCATATAAATGACTTCAAATGAAAAAGTTATCAACTAAAAAGTTTCAGATCTCATCCATAGCTACAATATATAACTTTTGTCTCCACCCGACTCCTTATGAAAAAGTAATATGTGAATTTTCAAAAATGAGTTGCAATGCATTATCACTGCTTATTTGTATTAACAATTATATGGGCATCTAAATTACTTCGAATGAAAAAGTTATCAAGTACAAAGCTGTAGATATCATTGAGAGCTACAATTTTCGTATAACGTATTCTTGTCTCTATATGATTGATATAAAAAAGCTATGAATTTTCAAAAATTAGCTTCAATCAATTATAACTACCGGTTCGTACGTACTACGAACCGACAGCGATTCTCCCTCCATTATCACTTCTGTTTGATGTTACAAACTGACAGTGGTAATGATATTATCGTTATTTGTTTAAATTACAAACCGGTCGTGATAATGATATTTCATTGCCAACACTTTTTTATTTTTCATTATTATTGCTGGTGGCCATGTGAATCGAAATCGATAAGTTATCACTAGAGTTGTGAGCCGACACTCATAAGATGATATGGAAGGTGTCGGTGTTCTAAACTAGACAGATTTGTCTCGTGGGGAGATTCGTAGTTCGGTTAGGGGGAATTTTCGCCGCTCGCTTGCTCTTACTCACATTTGCAGGGAGACACCAGATTTACCCAGGTTCGGACCCCCTATGCGGGTAACAGTTATATCCTTATCACCACCGATACTAAAGAAATCATTGCCCTTGTCAAAAAAATCAGAAGTAAAGCGAGTTTCAAATCGGCAGTGAAGGGATTTTTTTTTTAGTAGCGAGAGGTAAGTACTATATGGATACTTTTGATTATTACGTTGCACGCGGTAAAAAAAAATTAAATATGTTGATGTCATTATATAGTATGGTGTTTGATTGCACGCATTTTAACGTGAACTATTTGGGACTGGATGTCCCGGATTCGGAGTCATCGTAATGAAGCTTTTCTCTCCCAATTCTTGGAGACAATCTTTCATCTCGCATACAACTCAAAAGAAGTGCAATTATGTCGTTTCACTCATATCTGTCATACGTTGTGGGCAGTGCCGTCCCAATGTAATGCACACACGTCCTCATGAATCCTGCTTTTACTACATGATTTCATAGAATCCTACTATAGTACATACATTATATATTCAAAATTGAATGTTGAAAGACAAAATATAAGAAATCCTAGTCATCAGTACTATCACTTCTTTGGTGCAGAAAGCATTATATATATCCATACCTTGACATGGGGATACATTGCTGGCTATCATGTATATGAATACTTTGAGCAAATTAAGTGTGTGTGTGTATATGACTAATATCAATAGCAATAGGAATCTTTCTCTTCTTTATTCCTTATGAGTTTAGGGATGGGAAGCATGGGAAATTGAGGTACAATATAAGATGTGGCTTTGCTAAATATTGCATGCTCTTCAGCAGCAGCCGGTTCGGTTACACCGTACACATGTGTAGAACTGATGTGTAGAACTGGATGGCTGATTAGTGGTTAGGTCCTAAATCTAACACTCAGATACGATTCTTCGGTGCCCTCGTGACATGCAACATCGCCGGGTGACAAGCTATTGCCGCCACCACTGGATGCGAGGTCAGTGTCGCCGTCAAGGCACCGGCTCCTGCGCCATGGCGGAGGGCTCTGTTTAGTGAACTCCACGCTGTACTTGCTGTCGTGGCTATGCGTGACGATGACGACGGGTGTGTTTAGGACCTTTGATGCTCAGTTGGTCCAAACAGCCATGTCAGGCTCGATGCTCAAAACAGCGATGTCAGGCTCGAGAGGAAGTCCGAGAACACCAGATGCTGGCCGGACGGAATTCGTAGGGTGCAACGTACAGGCTCTCGGCTTCCTTCAATGCCTCCCGGAGTCATGTCATGCATGTGTTTCTGTGAAGTTTGCAGGCCAACATGAGTAGAAATGCAATCAAAAGCAGTTACATGGGAAATGGGACCTTTTATTACAGGTCAGTTGACTGAAAACCAAAGTGGATTACAGTCAATTACCTAAAACCCACTGTAAGCTATTTGTTGATACGGCGAGAAAAACTCCACACCCCCGCCACCGCCCGCCATCGAAGTAGATTTTGTCGAAGTTTGATCAGTTTGGGAGATTGCAATAAAAAATATCAAATATATAATCTAAAAGCAAAATCTCATAAAAAATCTCGAAGAGAACTCAATCCAACAAGGTGAAGGGAAATTACATAGGTGTCAATATACTCGAACTTACTTACTAGTTAAGTGTAATTGTGAGCATATTTAAAATACAATTTGAGGAGATTGAGTGTAAAATTTTAATACTCAAAATATCAAAATGATTAAGTTTCACTTAAAGTAAACTAAAATTGCAGACCTTGATGGTGCAACTTCAATTATAGATCGCAACTTTAGGAATAGCTCAACTGGGCACAGCAAAAATATATGTCAGATCAAGAAAATGCATTTGGCACAAAACAATCCGCAATTGAATTTGCATACTAACGGATACAATCAACAAAAAATAACATTGCACTTTAGAAGAACAAAAACAACAAATTGCGTAGAACAAATCCAAAATTGCACATTGATAAGTTATCACTGCCACGTGTTGTGAACCGGTATTAATGAGACGACATGAAAGGCATGTTACTCCTACATCGTAGTGCTTCCCTTTCTTTGATCGAAGGGAAGCAACACAAAGAATGACGATGAATTGTTTCTAGCTTTTCTCGAGTAAAAAAGGACGAAAGTGGTATCCTTATCACTGCTAGTTCTAGAGAATCGTCGTCTCTCAAGCATTGCTGGTTGAAAAATTGGAAGTAAAGCGAGTTCTGAACTAGTACCTATCGGTACAATAAATACCGGGATATGAAGAGTTCTAAGGAAGGCTAAGAGCATCCGGCGGGCCCCACGCGTCAGGCGGGCGACCAGCCCCAATACGTAGGCAAGCCCTCAACAGATCCGACGGGCCCCACGCGTCGCGGGCGACGAGTGCCCCAGCGTGTGGGCGAGCCCCTCAACAAGGTCCGGCGGGCCCCACGCGTCAGGCGGGCGACCAGGCCCTAACGCGTGGGCTAGCCCCTTTAAGGCCCCCCACTGTCAAGCGGGGCCCACGTGGCAGGGAGCATCCCGAAAGGAGTTTTCTGGACGAAGGCTTCCCCTGCTGCGAAGGACGAACGCATTCAATGCGACATTACGTGCGGATGGACAGATGAAGAGATGATTACCGCCACAGTGACCTCTGCAGGCCTGATCAACTGTCACTGTGGCGCAGCGGAATTGACCAGCAGAGAGAGAACTCACCGTCGTCAAGATGGCCACCCGCGTCAGAAGGGGCAGAGCTGGGCCCCACCCGCAGTCTCACTGACGTGTTTCTGCGGGTCAGAGGCCACTTGCGGCACGCGCGTGGCGGCACCGTCGCGCGGCGAGTAGCAACGACGTTGCCTCTCTCTCCCGCCCTCGCGTCTTATCGCAGTACTAAGCGTCAGATCTTTTCTACCCCTCGGCTCTCTCCGCTAGCCCAAGGCTTGTATAAAAGGGTCAAGGAGAGAGAAGCGAGGAGGGTTCGAAACATTCTGTAATCGCATTCCACACAACCACAACACGGAAAAGAGATAAGGCTCGGCAGGAGTAGGACTGTTACCCGCGAGGGGGTCCGAACCTGAGTAAACCCTGTGCGTCGCTCCTTGCTGCGTTCTACACTCGAATCGAACTGAGCTCGAGCTGGTTGGCTAGCAGGATAGAAATCTGATAGGGGTGTGATCCGCAGTAGTTGAGCGGAAAGCACGCCGTCAGTACCAAAAGGAATTTTTTTAATATAGTGAGAGCTAAGTACAATATGAATACATTTGATAATTACATGACAGTAAGCATTATTTAAATACGTTGATATCATTCTATATTATGATGTTTGATTGCACGTATTTCTGCTTGAACTATTTGAAAATCGATGTACCAAACCCAAAGTCATCGTAATGGAGTTTTTTCTCCCCTATTTTTTGGGGATAAATTTTCATCTCGGCTACAACCATAAAGAAGTGCAATTATGTCGTTTCACTCATATATGCCATATGTAGTGGGTAGTGCTGGCCCGTTGTGATGCACACACGAACTCATGATTCCTGCTTTTACTATGCGATTTCAATAGAATTATACTATAGTACGTACGTTATAGATGCCAAAATTGAATGTGGAAAGACAAAATGTAATAAGCCCTAGCCATTAGTACTATCACTTCTTGGTGCGCAAAACACTAGATATATCCATAGCTTGACATGGGGATACATTTTTGGCGGTCGTGTGTATGTGAATACATAGAGCAAATTAAGTGTGTGTGTATGACTAATATGAATAGCAATAGGAATTTTTCTATTCTTAATTATTGTGGTACAATGTAAGACGTAAGTGGCTCCGCTAAATATTGTATGCCCTTTGACAGCAGAGGAATCGATTACACCATACACATGTGTAGAACTAGAGCAGGGTTAACCGATATGCTAACAAACCAAGGATGCAAAATTTGTCAACTAAGCTATATTTGGCCTGCATGGCCGATTAGAGGTTAGGTCCTAAATCTAACACCCAACACCCAGATATGACTCTGTAGTACCCTCGTAACATGTAACATCGCCGGATGATGAGCTATCGCCGCAGCCGCCGAAAGCGAGGTCGGTGTTGCTGTCACTAATCCACCGGTTCCTATGCCACACCGGAGGGCTCTGGTTGATGATCTCGATGCAGTTCATGGTGTCGTGGTCGTGCGTGACGAGGTAGCGTACGGCAGTTGTTGGGTGCACCGTGCGACTAATAGGCTGTTTGGTTGTCTGCATCGAAGGAGTTTTGCATCTAAAGATACAAAACTAGTGTGTTTGGTTGTCTTCTCACCCATCTGAACCATACTCTCCAGATGCAATTACCCCCTTCCTGGCCATGCTCTGGAGATACGACCAAATTAGACGTTTCCCCATAGCTAGGCTCTGTGGATGTAGCAACAACCACATGCGTGACACATTTGATTCATTTATTTGCTATATCTTTTCATTAGTATTTTCGATTATTGAACCGATTTCAAAAATGGGTTATTGATATTTTTTCGAATAAAACGAGACCACACTTGCCATATAAATTTAAAAAGTTTAAAATTTTTATTTTTGAATTTATTTATTTATGAGACTTTCTTTTGAATTTTTTATTTTTGTAATTGATTTTTTGTTATTTTGATTTTCTAGAATTTATTTTTTAAATATGTTTCATCCCTCTTTTGAATTCCACCATGCCATTCTCTGCTTAGTGCAGTTAACCAAATAACATCTCTACGCAGCCCGTACAATCTCATACACCTAACCAAACAACTACTATTTGCATCATCTCAGCCTGGCTCCAATTAGCCTAGTTCAGCTCATATAGTCTGGTTCAATTGAGAAGGCAACCAAACAGCCTATAAAAGGTTCTCGGCTTCCCTGTACCTCAGTGTTTTCAATGCCTCGACGAGTCATGTCATACATGTGTTTCTGCGATGTTTGCAGGCCGACATGGGTTGAAATGCCGTCAAAACCCGTTTAATGGGAAACGGGACCCTCTACCGGTCAGTCAACTGAAAACCAACGTAAATTTTAGTCGATTACCTAAAACATGATGTCTTTAACGGAAGCTATTTGTTGCTACAGCGAGACACCCCCGCACTGCCTCCATCGACACAGATTTTGTCGAAGTTTGTTTAGTTTGGGAGATTGAGCAAAAAAATCAAATATATAGTCTAAAAACAAAATCTCAAATAAAAAAAACTCGAAGAGAACTCAATCCAAGAAAATGAAGGGAAATTACACATGTATCATACTCGAACTTACTGTTCAATTGTAAATGTAACATATTTAAAATACTTGAGAAGATTGAGTGTACAATTTCAATATTCAAAATATCAAAATACTAAAGTTGCACTCGAATTAAACTAAAATTCCAGAGTCCATAATAGTGCAACTTCTTCAATTATACACTTCAACTTTAAGAATAGCTCAATTGGGCACAACAAAAATATATGTCAGATCCTGAAAATGCATTTGACATATTGAATTTGCATGCTAATGGATGCAATCAACAAAAAATAACATTTCACTTCACAAGAACAAAAGCAACAATTAATTTGCATAGAACAAATCCAAAATTGCGCGTCGACGCAGAGTGCAAATTCAATGGAACTGTAGTGCAATTTCTTTAAAATATCATCGCAACTACGGTATTACTAACTGTTTGAACTGCTGCCTACTCCTTGTTCACAACTGGTGTCATCCTACCTCGATGTCGAACTTGCCCGCCCTTTCCATCTTCATTTTTTAGGCCTCGTTCTCACCGTCGAACCCCTGAGCTCATTGTAGCCGCTTCCATGAGAAGCCATCTCACCGTGTGCTTTATGTACAACCGATGGAGAGAGCAGCCATCAGGTGAGCTAGCAAGTCAAATACTAAAAACCCGGCTCTCGAGTCTATCTCCGAAAGCTCTCAAAGTTATGAGATAAGTCAGATAAGTAAATAAGTCAAATAAGATAAGATGTCTAGAACCAGGCCTAAGTTGCACTCAAAGTAAATTAAAATTGCAGCCCTTGATAGTGCAACTTCTTTCCATCATAGCCTGCTACATTAGAAAGAGCTCAATTGGGAACAACAAAAATATATGTCGAATCAAGAAAATGCATTTGACAGCAAACAAACCGTAATTGAATTTGCGTACTAATGGACGCAAAAAATAACATTGCACTTTAGAATAACAAAAACCACAAAATTGCATTGAACAAATCCAAAATTGCACATTGATAAGTTATCATTGCCATTGTGAACTGATACTAATGAGACGGTATGAAAGGCATGTTATTTAGTAGTGCTTCCCATTCTTTGATCGAAGGGAAGCAACACAAAGAATGAGGGTGGATCTTTTTTAGCTTTTCTCAGGTAAAAAAGGGGACCATATGATATCCTTATCACCGCTGGTTCTAAAGAAGCGATAGTGATAACAATCACTGTTTCTTAAGCATTGCCAGTTGAAAAATCAGAAGTTAAGCGAGTTCTTAATTAGTAGTGAAGGGATTTTTTACTGTAGTGAGAGCTAACTACTACATGGATACTTTTGATAATTACATGGTAGTAAAAATATTTACATACGCCGACATCATTAATTTTCTATTATGATGTTTGATTGCACTATTTTTGCGTGAACTATTTGGGAATGGATGTACTTAACCAGATTCATCGTAATGGAGTTTTTTCTCCCCCATTTTGCTTGGGAATAAATTTTCATCTCGGCTACAACTATAAAGAAGTGCAATTATGTTGTTTCACTCATATCTGACATATATAGTGGGCAGTGCTGGCCCGATGTGATGCGCACACGTACTCATGAATCCTGCTTTCACTATGTGATTTCAATATAATCAGACTATAGTACGTACAATATAAATATCAAAATTGAATGTGGAAAGACAAATTGAAATAAATCCTAGCCATAAGTACAATCACTTTTCGGTGCAGAAAGCACTAGATATATTCATAGCTTGACATGGGGATACATTGTTGGCTATTGTGTGCATATGAATACATTGAGCAAATTGAGTGTGTGTATGACTAATATGAATAGCAATAGGAAGTTTTCTCTTCTTTATTCCTTTAAGAGTTTAAGAATGGGAAGCATGGGAAATTGAGGTACAATGTAAGATGTGGCTCCACTAAATATTGCATGCTCTTCAACAGTAGGGGGATCGGTTACACCGTACACATGTGTAGAACTGGAGCGGGACTAACCAATACGCTACAAACCTAGCTTGCGAAAATCATCGAATAACCTATATTTGGTCCGCATGGCCGATTAGTGTATCCCCAATAGCACCCCTAACAGACCCCTAAAACACTATTGATTTGTGTATTAATAGTTTTTTATTGGGTGTGACGGGATCTGTTGGGGATGCTCTTATATGTTAGGTCCTAAATCCAACACTCATATGGGCCTCTTCAGTGCCCTCGTAACATGTAACATCGCCTGGTGATGAGCTATCGGCGCCACCGAAGCGAGGTCGGTGTCGCTGCCAAGAATCCACCGGCTCCGGCGCCACCGCTGAGGGCTCTGTTTGATGAACTCAATTGACGCCATTCATGCTGCCGTGGATGTGCGCACGTGAAGAGGATAAATGGAGTGTTCTGGTTCTTTCTCGCATGCTCGAGCTCGACGCTGAAACAAGCGCCATGTCAGGCTCTACAGGAGGTCGCGGAGAACAGCCTTGCAGGCAAGCTGGCCTGAGCCAGAGCTAGCGCACGGAAGTCGTAGGGTGCACCATGCAACCAAAAGGTTCTCGGCTTGTACCCCAGTAGTTTCAATGCCTATGCCTCCACGCGCTATGTCATGCATGTGTTTCTGTGAGGTTTGCAGCCCGACACCAATGTGGATTTCCGTCAATTACGCACCTAAAACACATTGTCCCTTAACGGAAGCTATTTGTTGCTGCGGGACACCTCCGCACTGCCAATGGCGCCATTGATCGACACAGATTTTGAGTTTGGGAGATTGAGCAAGAAAAAATTATCAAATATATAATCTAAAAGCAAAATCAATAAAAAAAATCTCGAAGAAAACTCACCTAAACAAAATGAAAGAAAAATAACATCCTCCCTCCATCCCAATATAGAGGACGTATAAAAATTTTCATTAAGAACAAGAAATGGTGTTTAAGAGAGTAAATCATCTTTAATTATCTCGTTACTCGAAGATCACAAATTAATCTTTAATCTTTTGCTTCTGTGCATACAAGCATGCATCTCCTTGCTATGCGCTTAATTAATAGCTTTAATAGCTAAAGCTAGCAAAAGCATGCACTTTATAGTGTGAATAGCTTAACTAGGAGTTAATCACTCATCTTTTTCAAGGAAATAATAAGGAGGCACCTTATATTATGGGACAACTCAAAAAAATTTATGCGACCTATACATTGTGACGGAGGGAGTAGGTATCAATACTCAAACTTACTACTCAAGTGTAGCCGTTAACATATTAAAAATACAATTTGAACAGCTCGAGTGTACAATTTTAATAGTCAAAATATCAAAATGCTTAAGTTGCACTCTAAGTAGACTAAAATTGTCGTCCTTCATAGTGCAACTTCTTTCAATTGTAGACTGCAATTTTAGGAATAGCTCAACTAGGCATAACAACAATATATGTCGGATCAAGAAAATACATTTGACATAAAACAACCGGTAATTGAATTTGCATTCTAAAGAATGCAATCAATAAAAATTAACAATGCAATTTAGAAGGACAAAAACAACAAATTGCGTAAAACAAATTCAAAATTGCACATTATTAAGTTATCACTGCCGTTGTGAACTAATACTAATGACACGGTATGAAAGGCGTGTTATGGAGTAGTTCTATGTCTTTGGTCGGAGGAAAGAAACACAAAGGAGAGTGAAATGGGACCAAAGTAATATCCTTATCAGGGGTGGGCAAAAAAACACCGGTACCGAAAAATGGAACCAAATTAAACCAAAAAAACCAATTTTTTTTGTTTTTGCGGTATTTGGTATTCAGTTTAGTTTTAATCTGCAGAAAACCGAAATGGTTTGGTTTCGTTTTGAAGCGTTAGAAAACCAAAACCGAACTGCCGCTAGCCATCCACAAGGTAAAGCCCATCAGGCCCACATAACTCCAAACCCTAAACTCCACTCCGCCACTTCGCCGCCGGCCTCCGCACCCCTCTACTCATCCACTCCGTCGCTCGCCTTCGAGCCGCCTCGGTCGCCTGCGTGCTCTGCGGCGCAGCGGCATGGTGCCCGTCTTCGGTTCCGTCCTCAGCTCCTCGCCAGTGCCAATGGCTTCGGCATCTCCGCCGTCGACACCGTCTTCGGCATTAATTGGTCATTGCCTCCGCGACCTCTCCCTTTTTTCCTATCAGTTGCAAGATTGTTCAAGGATCTGCCATCGTCTGTGCTTCTAGGTCAAATAATTCGGTAAATACCAATTCACCGAAATACCGAACCAAAATAATTTGGTATTTCGGTTTCGTTTTTTAAATTTTTTAATAAATTTCGGTACCTAAATATGAAATACTGAAATTCCAGAATTACCAAAATCAAAAATACCAAAATACCAAATGCCCACCCCTAATCCTTATTACCGCTAGTTCTAGAGAACCGGCAGTGAAATCACTGTCTTTCAAGCATTTTCGGTTGAACAATTGGAAGTAAAGTGAGTTCTCTACTAGTGGTGAAGGGATTTTCTACTGTAGTGAGAGCTAAGGACTACATGGATACTTTTGATAATTACATGCCTAAAAATATTTAAATACCCTTATATAATTCTAGTTTATGATATTAGATTGCACGCATTTTTGTGTGAACTATTTGGGAATGGATATTCCTAACCAAGAGTCTTCGTAATGGAGCTTTTCCTCCCCCATTCATTGGGGATAAATTTTCATCTCGGCTATAACTCTAAAGAAGTGCAAATGTGCAATTATGTCGTCTCACTCATATATGCCATATGCAGTGGGCAATGCTGGTTCGATATGATGCACACACGTACTCATGAATCCTGCTTTTACTATGTGATTTCAATAGAATCATGCTATAGTACGTACATTGTAGATGTGAAAACTTGAATGTGGAAAGACAAAATGCAACAAGTGCTAGCTATTAGTGCTATCACTTGGTGCGGAAAGCACTAGATATATCTATAGTGTGACATGGGGATACATTGTTGGCTATTGTGCGTATATGAATACATTGATCAAATTAAGTGTACGTATATGACTAATATGAATACCAATAGGAATTTTTCTCTTCTTTATTCATTAGAGTTTAGGATGGGAAGCATGGGAAATTGAGGTACAACGTAAGAAGTGGCTCCACTAAATATTGCAGCATCAAGGGGATCGGTTACACCGTATACATGTGTAGAACTGGAACAGGGCTAACCAATATGCTGCAAACCTATCATGCAAGAATTGTCAAATAAGCTATATATACTTGGCCCGCATGGCCGATCGGGTAGGACTCTTAGGGTGTGTTTGGTTTAGCCGTGCAGGACCATCCAGGATGTGGTTCGGGATGGGATGTCCTGGTAAAGCACAAATTCATCCAGTCCGATACGTTTGGTTGTGATGTTCTCATCATGGATGAAATGATCCAAGTCTATGCTGTTTTTTGTTTGGCTGTGCACTTGGATGGAATAATAGCTATCAGTTTTCACGTTTGGTGACATTACTACATTAATAATAGAAGTATTTTTCACCATTTCAGTTGTGCGTTCACCATTACACATTCATGTTTCCTGGCGTCACCACATTAATAACAGTAGTAATTACAGGTAATTTCTAGTTCATCGTCATGCGTAGCATCATTGGTGAAAAATATGATGCATATAAATGGGAACAAATCCTGATGTTTCTAAAACAACTAAGCCAGCGTCATGGCCTTCTACTAGATGAGAGTAAATCCTACAAAAAGATTGATCACAATTGAAGAGCAGCATCATTCTTGTATGTCATTTATAAAAAATAAAGGGTGTCAATATACAACAAAAATAAAGAGGCAAAGCAAAACATTTTAGCAGTCTAAGCACTGTGAATCACTTATAATGATAGTATAAAACAAAATATTTTAACAGTTTAGCAGTCTTTTGATACGGAGGAAACAATGTAGCACCCTTCTAATCCACTATCAATCACATGAATCACTTCATTTTTGCAGCACAATTACAACATGATAGAGCAGATTCTTCCCCTCATTCTTTCCCTCGATTCCGATTCTGCAACCCTAACCGTAGGCACAATCAAACATGACAAGATAATCCATGAGAAAATGAGGGGAAAAACAGATCAAACTCAAATCAAGAATGTTTTGCCAAGAAAGGTCACCTTCTTTGTAGATCTTGGTCCAAGGTAAGAGGGAGAGAAGAGGGATCCGACGGGGGGAGGGAGGGAGAGGCGGTGCCTCAGTGGAATAGGAAGGGGGAAGCCGCGGTGTAGGGGAAGAAGCGACGTGCAGTGGAAGGGGCGGTGGAGCGGAAGTGGAAAGGGGGCGACGGGCAGGGGAAGGCGCGGTGGTTGCGATGCCGGGAAGGAGAGGAGATGGCGGCGGGCAGGGGGAGAGGCGATGGTGGCGGCACCGGGAAGAAGGGGAGGCGGCGGCGTGGAAGTAGGGGCGGTAGGCTAGGGAAGGGGCAGTGGTGGCGGCGGGCAGGGGAAGGGGCGGTGGTGGCGGCGCCGGGAAGGAGAAGAGGTGGTGGCATTTGGAGAATGCGGAGGATTCAACAGGAGAGGAGCCGGGACGAGCACATTTTTCCTTTTCGCAACGGACGGAGCGGACCGCCCTAGAATACTAGGGATGGATGAAACTGACCAGGACAAACGTATGCTACTTGAGCCAACCAAACAAAAAATGTGCTTGTGCTGGACTAAAATTTAGGTGGGGCAAGCCTAAAATTAGTTTTGTCTACCGTTATCTTAATACGCCGCATACTAGTTCAACTATATAAACACAACAATAATAAGCACACTAGTTAACGATCGCATCCATTGGATATTAAAATCACTAACAAAAAGACAAGAAAACTTAAATATAGTTTGAACACATAGAAGTTAAGTAATAATACCAATTTGCCAAAATGATGTAGAAAATCTTTAAACCGCACCATGCCATGAAATCACCGATAGAATTCAATCTATAGTTAGAAAAATTGTATATTAGAGGCACATCAATTATATAAAATGAACAACAATTAGTAAATAGAAAGCGAGCATACCACTCAGATGACAATCTTAGCACTAGCACCTCTGTAAATTAAATCAAATAACACTAATCACTAAACCTAGCAATCTAACATTGAGATTTGGGAGAGACAGAGAGACATTAAGATTTAAGAAGTAGGACTACCAATGGCGATGGGCGTTGGGCTTTGTCGGCGAGTGGCGACGAGCGCGATGGGCGTCGGCGGCGGCCAAGCCGATGGCGTCGTAGCACAGGTCAGGGCGACCGGCGGGCGGCGGCAAGACTTACTGCGAAAGACGGCGCCACGCTGAACATGAGGCGTCGGCGGCGCAACCCATGCACAGCGCAAAGCACGCCGTGGGCATCGGCGGCGGGCGTTAAGCGGCGCCACGGCGGCGCGAAGGGCTCGAAGCGCAGACCTTGCAGCACACGCTTGTAATGCGTCGCGTCGGCGTCAGGCGGGCGGGCGGCGGCGGCGGCGACGGGTGAGCCGTGAGGCGGTGAAGACGCTGGAGCCGGCGCGGGCGTCGGGGTCGAAGGCCGGCGGCGGGATCGAGGAGAGGCGGAGGGAACGGGCAGGAGCAGGAGGGGGAACCGGCAGGAGCACGGCTAGGGTTGGCACTTGGCCGGCTGGGCTGCTGGGCCGATGGGGGGATTGGGAGTGGGGGCGCGTTGGGCCGAACCAAATGGTGGAGGCACGAGGCCGGTTTATCACATTTTCTGCCCCACCTAGGACCCAATTTATCAGATATTTGCTCCCTACTCCAACATAGGTATAAGTAGGGTCAAAAATTTTAGGTGGGGCCGCGGCCCCACTAGCCCCCATGGTGGGTCCGCCCCTGGCTGGACGGGATCATCCGGGACTGTTTAACCAAACACACCCTTAAGCGCCATGGTGATGTGTAACATCACCGACTGATGAGCTACCGTCGCAGCAGTCGAAAGCGAGGTTGGTGTCACTGTTGCGAATCCACCGGCGCCGACACCTCGATGGAGGTGTCTGGTTGATGAACTCGACGCAGTTAATGATGTCGTGGCTGTGCACGACGTGGACGACGGGTGTATTCTGGTTCTTTGGTGCTCGATCGCTTGCTCCAAACAGCCATGTCAGGTTTGAGAGGAAGTCGGAGAACACCAGCTGCTGGTAGGACAGCAAGAGCCGGAGCTAGCGTACCGAAGTTGTAGAGTGCACCGTGCAACCAAAAGGTTCTTGGCATCCCTGTATCCAGTGGTTTCAATGCCTGTGCGTCCACGAGTCATGTCATGCGTGTGTTTCCGTGATGTCTGCAGCCTGACTTGAGTAGAAATGCCATCAAAAGCTGTTTCATGGTAACTAGGACCCTCTATCGCCGGTCGACTGAAAACCAACGTGGATTTGAGTCGATTACAGAAAATGCACTGTCTTTGACGGAAGTATTTATTGCTACGGCGAAACACCTCCGCACTGCCGCCACCGCCATTGACACGGATTTTGTCGAAGTTTGATCAGTTTGGGAGATTGAGTAAGAAAAATATCAAATATATAACCTAAAAGATAAATATCAAAGAAAAAATCACGAAGAGAGCTCACCTCAACAAAATAAGGAGAAATTACGTAGGTATAAATACTCGAACATACTTTCTAATCAAGTGTAAATGTCAACATATTTAAAATACAATTTGAGTAGCTCGAGTGTACAATTTCAATAGTCAAAACATCAAAATGCTTAAGTTGCACTCTAAGTAGGCTAAAATTGTCGTCCTTCATAATGCAACTTCTTCGGTTATAGACTACAATTTGTGGAATAGCTCAATTGGGCACAACAAAAATATATGTCGGATCAAGAAAATACGTTTGACATAAAAATAACCAGTAATTGAATTTGCATACTAATGGATGCAATCAATAAAAAATAATATTGCACTTTGGAAGAACTAAAACATCAATTTGCATAGAACATATCCAAAATTGCACATTATTAAGTTACCACCGCCGTTGTGGACCGGTACTAGTGACACGGTATGAAAGGCGTGTTATGTAGTAGTGCTTCCCTTTCTTTCATCAGAGGGAAGCAACACAAAGGAGAGTGAAATGGGACCAAAGTCATGTGTCCTTATCACCGCTAGTTCTAGAGAACCGGCGGTGATATCACTGCCTTTCAAGCATTGCCGGATGAAAAATCGGAAGTAAAATGAGTTCTGAACTAGTAGTGAAGGGATTTTCTACTGTAGTAAGAGCTAAGGACTACATGGATACTTTTGATAATTACATGGTAGTAAAAATATTTAAATACCCTTATATAATTCTATTTTATGACGTTTGATTGCACGTATTTTTGTGTGAACTATTTGGGAATGGATGTTCTGAACCAAGAGTCTTCGTAATGGAGCTTTTTCTCCCCCATTGCTTGGGGATAAATTTTCATCTCGGCTACAACTCTAAAGAAGTGCAATTACCTCGTTTCACTCATATCTGTATGTTACCTTCTAAAGACTAAATTCAATATTTTGAATCTTAAAATAACAATTGCAAAAGTCAAAATCATATTTTAGTAAGGATAAATATTTTGATTTTGAAATTTTTCAAAAATAAGTATTGGCAAACACTAAAAGAATATTTTGGTAACTAATATTTTAGTTTGAATATAAAGAATGTTTAGTGTTAAATTTAAAAATAACATTTTGTGTTTCAAAATAATCATTAAAAATCTATATTTGATAATTAATACTTTGATTTTGGGTTTTACAAAAATATAAATAATTCAAATCTAAATTTGAAAATGTTCTTATTATGTTGGCAAAATTTGATTTAATCAATTTGTATTATAAAACTTTATACCAAGAATTTGGAAATTAATTTTACAATTTTTCTGCCAGTGGGCCCCACCTTCTTTCTCTTTTCTTTCTCCTTTTCTTTTTCTTCTCTCCTCCTTTTCTTCTTTCTTATTCCTTCGGCTTGTCTTCTTCCCCGTCTCCCCGAAGCTCCTGTGCCACACATCTCACCGCCGTCTATAAGAGCCGTAGCACCCGCCGCTTTCCTCCTCCTCTCAGCCCTCCCTCGCTGTCCATTCGTCGCCCTGGTGAGCATCTCCTCCTCCCCCTGGAACCACCCCAGAGCACCCCGGGAACTCACTCCATCAATCATCCGCTGCCCTCTTTGCCCAGCGTGCGCCGCCGCCGTGTTCCTCCTTGCCTCAGGCCATCTCCACGCCGCCGCGCCGGCACAATCCTTCCCGGCTCCAATTCTCGCCATCACCACCCTCCCATAAACTCCCTGAAGCTTCACCGGACATCTACGCCGTTCCCCGCCGCCGGCAGACCCACTCCGTCATATGCCGCTGCCTTCCTCCGCCCCGAGCTGCAGCCACCTCGTCGCCGAAGCCAATCCGCCGCCCCAGCTCTACTCCAAGCATTCCCGTGGCGCCCTCTTCCATTTCCCACTGGTCCCCAAGCTGAAGCGCCACCGCCGAGTCAGCCTAGCTCTGGCCATGCCGAGCCGCTCGCGGGCCCAAGCCAAGCCGGCCCAGCCAGCTCCCACGCCACGGCTGAGCCAGGCCGGACTAGGCCGTTGCTTCTCCTCGCACGTGCTACAGCTTCCAATGTCGTGCCGTCCCAAGTCGCGTCGGCCCAATTGTTTCCCCGACGGGCGCTCGTTTCTGGGCCGCACGTGGTTGTCCGGCCCGTGGTCATTTTTACTTTATTTATGTATTTACTACAGCAGTTCATTATTTTATATCTTTTGCAAAACTAATCCAATTTAAATGAAATAAAATTCTATAAATTCATAAAAATGCACACTTTAATTTAAAAATGTAATTTTCATCATTTGCATTCATATTTTTGTATGTCGCATTTATTGTGTGATTATTTGTTTGCGCTAAATCCGAATATCGATGTCATTGGAACCGAGGATCTATCCGGACACCCGAAAGACTGCATTTACGGCAAGTCACTGTTGGCTTTCTCCCTCAAATAATTATTGATCATATTGCCACCTAGTGTTATAAATGTTTTTGTAGAATTGTGAATAAGAATGATAATTGAAATTTAAAAATGTTAATTAATTAGGTTGATTAGTTAAATACCCATAAAATTTATTATTGTCGTATAAACCTGAACCTTGTCAAGCCTAGGAATATATATATATATATAACTTGTTTATTGCCATTTCATTGATTAGTTGATCGTTAAATGCTTAGCCCTGTTATTTATTGCTTGTAGTCATCACTGTTATTTCATGTGAAATGCAATGCTTGAAATGTGTGATTTAATGGCAGTTGGCACTGCCATGTTTGATAAAATGGGACTATTGGGATACAATAGTTGGTACTGTAAAAGCGGAAATGATTTTGCAAAATCCTGGTTTGGGTGGATAGTTGCATGGATTGGTGCAGTACGCACGAGACTTGGGCCCAGTGTGGTAACCACCCAAATCCCTTAGGACCGAGTACTTGAGGTAGACAAACTAAGTTCAACAGTGCGACCATGAGTAATGGTATGGGCAGGCCCTGATCGAGTACCCTTCAAATTCTTAGTTTGATCATCTCACTTGGTGGAATAGGGAGCGTAGAATCCGTAGCACACGGTGTCACGCAAACTATGAACCTATTGGCGCAAGTAGGGGCCACTGGCAACAGAGTACCAGCCTAGCGGTGGAATCCTTAGGGGACATGCCTAACTAGGAATGAGTTGGTTAAAGACCTTGTGCTGGTTTACTTTGTAAATTTCCTCTCATGGGTAAAGCATGCAACCGCTGCAGAGTGTAGATTTTTCTCGACAGTCGTGCCCACGGTCAAGGGCTGCCTCAATGGTAGTTTTCTCACCTTTTGTTTTCAAAATGGCGTTTTAAAGTGAAAACCACGGCAGGACGTCGTGAGGTTTAATTTTTTTGGGCCTTCGCAGCAGGACGCTGTGGAGTGACTGTGATAGCATGGTAGGGACCATGAGTTGACAGCAGGGCTGGTCCTGGCATTCTGGGGGCCCGTGGCGAAAACTTATATGGAGGCCCCATCGATCCACCTCATATATATATATATATATATATATATATATATATATATATATATATATATATATATATATATATATATAGTTTTTTAAACACACATCATTGAAGTAATTAATATTCGATGCACAAAAATTACTTCTATAGAACACTTTAAAGTTTATGAAATGACAAATGTAAATTGTAATCATAAACACTTACTTAGCACTTGATGTCAACATTTTCCTCTTTTTCAGAAATCCCAATAGCCAGTTCCTCTTCCTCCACAGCAACTATCGCCAATTCATTATTTGGGTTCATCGAAGCACTAGGATTACTCTTTAAAAATTAGTCCATATCTCCTCTCTGCGTTTCTATGAAGTCATCCGCCCTTTTTCTTTTCCTTTTTTCGCTACCAGATGGATACTTTCACGATGACATGATATCACAAAGCACTGAAAATAAAAATAAATGCATCAAAGGATGAATTGAAAAGAACCCTGTACCGTTCATTCAGTCCGTGAAAATAAATTGAAAATAAAAATAGAATACGCATAACACATACACCATGTATGAGATGAATAGATTATAGATGATGGATGGATTGGACGCAGGGCACAGATCGGCAGATCGCACTAGATGATTCCGGAATTGTGAGGCCGTGAGGGGCGGCGTCGGCGCGTCGGCGACCTCGGCGAGACCGCGACTGACGGAGTGACGGGCGGCCGAGGCAGCGTGTTGGCGTGTCGCGTCGGGGCTCGGGGCGCTGGCCTCGTGGCGCTGCGTGGAGCGGTGGAGAACGGTAGCTGCTTGCTCTGCTCGATTACCACCACAGATCGCACGGCGTAGTGCGTCAAGGACGGTTCAGATGTTCTCATGTTCAGTCGGTTCGTTTCCTCAGAGCCAAAGCCCAAAGGCCAAGGGCTCAAGGCACTGCCGCACTGCTGGTCTGCTGCACTGAGCACATAGACGTATACATGCATACCTGGCTGGGGGCCCATTACTTCGGGGGCCCAGGGCGGCCGCCCACCCTGCCCCCCCCCCCAGGGCCGGCCCTGGTTGACAGAGCAGTTAGCCCTGAGATATTCATATTGACATTCATATTGACATGGCAGGTGCCATGTGCTTATGAGCTTGACATGGTAGGAGCCATGAGATTTTGTTTGACTCGGTAGTCGGCGTTGAGTCCTGTATCGACATGGCAGATAGCCATGAGTTGACTTCAGGGACGGATCTACAGTTAAGTCATGTAAGGTGACACCGATGAACTTTCACGCAGCCCATATGACACCGCTGAAAAAATTGCAATGACCCCAGTGACTCAGTCCACGACCTATGTGAGAAGCTCACAGCCAGCCAACCAACAAGCCAGGCCATGAATCCACCATTGCAGCCCATAGCCTTTTAGCATGCAAGCAAATAACGTGGATAAGGGTCAAGCTAGTGTGACTTACTAATGGACGTTAAACTCCTCAAACAACAAAAACGGAGGGAGTATGAGGATGCCGAAGAGTCCTACGTGGGTGTTAGATTTGATCTAACCTCTAACTGGGCATGGGGCCAAATATAGTTTATTTGACAATTTTTGCATGCTAGGTTTGTAGCATATTGGTTAGCCCTGCTCTAGTTCTTCACATGTGTGTGATGTAACTGACCCTGTCGAAGAGCATGCAATATTTAGCATACCAACATCTTACATACTACCTCCTTTTCCATGCTTCCTATCCCTAAACTCTAAGGAATAAAAAAGAGAAAAACTCCTATTGCTATTTATATCAGTCATATACACACACTAAATTTGCTCGATGTATTCATATATACACACGATAGCTAGCAATGTATTTCCATGTCAAGTATGGATATATCTAGTGCTTTCCGCACCAAGAAGTGATAGTACTAATGGTCAGGACTAATTGCTTATTGCATTTTGTCTTTTCACATTCAAATTTGACATTTATAATGTACGTACTATAGCATGATTCTATTGGAATCACATAATAAAAGCATGATTAATTCATGAGTACGTGTGTGCATCACATCAGGCCGGCATTGCCCACTGTATACGGCAGATATGAGCGAAACGACATAATTACACTTCTTTAGAGTTGTAGCCGAGATGAAAATTTATACTCAAGCAATGGGGAAGAAAAAACTCCATTACGATGACTCTGGGTTTGGTACATCCATCCCAAATAGTTCGTGCAAAAATATACACAATCAAACATCACAATAAGAATAATATTAAAGTATTTAAATATTGGGATCGGCTTTGTATATCAGTTGACCGAAAGTAAGCAGACCTATCGGTCAATTTTCGTAAGTGTGCGATTTGAGCCACCACAGTGATGACCTTACGCGCCCTCAACTCCCGCCTTTTAGGCTGTCTCCAACAAGCTCCCCTAAAGCACCCTCTATCCTAAAATAGGAGACAAATTCTTTCCCTATGTGCTCCAACAGCATTCTCTATTCTGTTTCCTAAAATAGAGATTTTCTCTGGGGCGCCCCTCAACCTTGCCGAAACTCTGGGCCGAGCCGCCAGTCGCCTCTACGAGCTCACCGCGGCACAGCCGCTGCCGTTCGCGCGAGGACATGCCCCCGCCGCCATCGCTGTTGTCGTCGTGTGCGTAAAAAAGACGGGAAGGCCACCCGAGTTGGGGGAGATAGGCAGGGGAGAAAACAAGAGGAGGAAGAAGAAGGGGCAGACAATGACATGTGGCCCCACATACTATATGCATATTTTCACTGTATTTGCCTCTCGTATATGCTGGAAAAGCCCAAAAATTTTAGAGAATGATACAGGTGAACTATTGTTACAAAAATAATGGCATGTAAAATAATATGTGTTTTGTAGTGGCAAAAGCAAAAAATAATGACTTTGTAATGACATACACGAAAAATCAGCGAGCGACGTCAAAAAGAGAAAACACGATCAGGCAGATGGAGGTGTGTTAATGAAAAGGAAAGAATCACATACGTGGAGCAAAAAACAAATTCTTGTCGTTGTAGCTTGCTGCGACAAGATTTATTTTCGTCTTGTCGTTTTCTTTTTTAGTCTTTGACTGTGTGCATCCTAACTATGCAGAAGCCGGTTGTGGTCTTTGATCGATTGTATCTCCTTGATGTAATTGTCTGAGATCAATAAAGCTTTCTTTGTTTAAAAAAAGTGGAGCAAAAAAAAAAAGATGAAAAGAGGATAGAAGAGACTAGCATGTGAGAACAATTGCCTACACTGGAAAAAAAGACTGAAATTCTTCTCACTTCGTTTCTCGATTTTTGTTATAACCAAGGATTGTTTTGTCTCGATTTTTGTTGCTCCAAATTATAATAATTTTGAAGTTGTCTTTTTTGTGTGTTGAAGCCCGTTCCTGCTAGATCTGTAGTGATTTCAGATCCACCTATGCCTCTCTTCTTTTTGCTTGATACCTGCATGATACATAGTAGTTTTATATGTACAAAAAAATAATATATTGCACATGCTATGTTTTATAGCATACCATCTCATGAGACAGCAAATCTACCAGGTCAACCCAAATTTCAGTGGGTCCCCCACGGTGGGTCCTACATTGGACCTGGCCTAAACCCTAAGCAATACTATAAAAGAAGAGGTGGAGCACCTTGTTGTATAATAGATCTGAAAAATAATAAAGAGAAGCTCCACCCTATATCTCAGTGTTCCCTGTGTTTTTGATCTTTCTCTGTGATCGATTGTAGCGAGGTTTCTCAACACGTTATCAGCACGCTCGTTCCTTGACGTGCCGATCAATCTGCGAGAAAGAACAATCCGCATCCACTTCTACCACAAAGGTATAATTTTGGCACCGGTTACGCAGTAGATTGTAATCTGTGTTTGAATCTAATTGCAGATCGAGAAAAGTTGTGAGGTTTTTCCTAGTAGATTGAAAATCTTGCAAGAACTTTTTAGTAGATTCGTTTTTTGGGGATTTGTAAAAATCAATCTAGTAGATTGATTTCGGCTGCACCGCCCACCGCCACCAGACGCTTCTACACGCCGCCCGCCGCTCGCTTCTCTGCCGCGCCTTGCCGCGCCCTGCGCCTCGCCTGCCGCGCCTCGCCCGTCCTGCGACGCCAGGCGTGCCGCTGACGTTCCCGCCAGCGCGTCCCGCCGCGTCCCGCGCGCCGCCCCGCCTCGCCCGCCATTGCGCATCGATCGCGATTCTTGTCGGTCAGATCAGCCCGCCGCCCGGAGATTGGTCGCTGGCCCATGAGCGCACGACCCGCCTGCCGCCGGCTGCCTCAAGCCGACCGCACCGAGCCGGCCAGGCCCGAGCCGATATGCCCGAGCGGCCTGCTGCCGTCGGCCCCTCTTGCCTCGCCCTATAGATGAGCCGAAATTGGGGAGAATTGGCATAAGGGCCTAGAAAAATTGAAAATAGGCTCCGAAAAAATTCTGAAAATTACAGAAATTTCCCTGATTCTTGTAGAATCACCCGTTAGGCTTTCTTATTTTGCACCTTGGGAATTATTTTATTTTGAACCTGTAACAGACTACGTGCGACCTTGCGAGCAGCAGGTCGTACGCTGGACCGAAAGGTCTAGATTAAGCTGAAATTTTTCAAAAAAAAAACAAATTAGCAGAATTAAGTGAATTACTTTTGATTTGTTTATTTACTGTTTAATATTTCTGTGCAATTATTCTGCAAATTATTGCTTGTTATATTATCAGTAATTAGTTTGCAACTCGTAATGGCACCATACTAAAACAGCGTGAATTATTTTTATGTCACGCACCACTCTAGGTTAATTACCTGAAGTAATCATATATTTGGTTATTTTGAAGATGACAGGCCTTGCAAGTCGTGATTTCGATGAGCTTGCCCCCTAGGGGCAGAATTTTCTGACCTGGAAGTCCGATGTTGAAATCGTGCTGAGCAGGAAGCAGCTGTGTTCCACCATTGGCATTAGCCAGGGCTACCCCACCTTCGAACAAAATTACTAGGCCTTGCATTTCCTTAGGCACCACTTGTCACACCACTCTGAAAAGTGAGTACATGGCAGTGACATGTCCTCTGGAGCTGTGGAACGCACTCTGCAAACGCTTTGAGAGGTTGAGGTATTCAATTCTCCCACAAGCTCAGCAGGACTGGAATCGCCTGAGGGTGGCCGACTTTAAGTCTGTTGCTGATTATAACTCTGTGCTGCATCGCATTTTCACCAATCTGAGGCTCTGTGGCAAGCCTATTTCTTAGCAAGAAAAGATTGAGAAAACCTTCGCTGCTTTCTATCCCAATGAAATTCAGCTAACCCGCAGCTACCACCAGAACAACATTGAGGAGTATAGCACTCTCATCGATATGATGATGGTGTCTGAAACTCATGATAATGTCTTGATGAAGAATTTCAAGTCCCAAGCACCAAGTAAATTAATGCCAATAGTTACAAGGTAAAGAAACCCAATAAGAAAGGCAAGAAAGGGAAAGGAAAGAGAGGGGGCAGCAACTGACATGTCTGGTAATCAAGTGCCGCGCAAGCCGTATGGCCAGCAGAACCAAACGTGCTATCACTGCGGCCTAAAGGGGTATTGGTCAAGAATCTGTCGTGAGCCCAAGGAAGTGGTGGCGGCACATCAAGTCAAGAAGAAGCGCCCCATTGAAGCGCATCTTGCAGAGCTTCAAGTTGAGAATACCAAGTCTGAAGATGAATTTGAAGAGGATGATCTCCTCGGGGAGAAACTGGCATCTCTCCCACTACCCCCTCCTGGCCCTGTCCCTGAAGGCGCCGTGAAGATTGATCACTTTGATGACGCCGACTTCCGACGGAGTGTGGACGCAATGTTCACCGAGTCCATCTAGCTTTCTCTTGCAGCTTGTCATTGCCTTTACCTTAGAGTAGTTGCGTTAGAAGACATTTAAATTAATCATTTAGAATTTCTCCCTTACATTGTAAGCTCTAGGAGAGCATATTTAATTCTCGTGGTTGGTCTTGAAGAACCCTAAATTTCAGTATGATTGAATTTAAAGTATTTTGAATTTTGCATGAATTAATATGCTTTGCATATGTGGTTGTGTCATTACCTGATTGCAACTATATATACTTGTGTAGCGCCCATGGAGAAATTGTGCATTGTGGATAGTGGTACTACGAATAGTATCATGAGAGAATCGAAGTACTTCCAGTCTATCTCGAAGAATACTGGTTGTATCGGCACTATCGCTAGAAGCGACACTTGCATTGTAGGCTCAGGAAGAGCATCTATAATTTTGCCTATGAACTATCATTGAAATGAAAGAGACATTATTATACCCTGAATCCACTCGAACACTATTAAGTTTCACGACATCCGTGCCAATGGCTTTCACGTAGAAACCATTGAAGAAAATGGAAATGAATTTTTGTGCATAGTGCAATACAATGGATGTGAGAAGCAAATTCTTGAGAAGTTCGCCTCCTTAGAAACTGGGCTATAACACACTAGCATTAGAGCACCAGCAGTGCCCACCTCCCTTAAGACGACCTTTATAAGCTCTGAACTCTTTTTCCTCTGGCATAGCAGACTTGGCCACCCTAGTCTTAGAATGATGAAAGAAATTATGAATAATTCGTAAGGTCATGGTATCAGTGTTAGAAATTTTTCGAATCATGAAGATTTAATGTGCACCAGCTGTGCCACCGGGAAACTGGTTATTAGGCCATCGGTCCTGAATGTTAGAGATGAAATCCCCGTTTTCCTTGAACGGATTTAGGGGGACATTTGTGGCCCCATTCAGCCCCTGTCAGGGCTGTTTCGGTACTTTATGGTGCTCATTGACGCTTTCTCGAAGTGTTCGAACGTGAGTTTACTCTCGACGAGGAACCACGCATTCGCAAAACTAATCTCGCAGATTATCCGCCTTAAAAATGTGTTCCCCGAGCATAACATCAAATCAATTTGCATGGACAATGCCGGAGAGTTTACCTCATATGCCTTTGATGATTATTGCATTGCATCGGGGATTCACCTTGAGCACTCGGTACCGCACGTTCATTGCCCGGCCACTTCTCTTGCAATCTAACTTACCGAACTCATGCTGGGGACATGCAGTTCTCCATGCATCAAATCTCATCAATTATAGACCATCGGCCCACAACATCCAATCACCTATGCAACTAGCGCAGGGTATGATCCCCAAGATCTCGCATCTAAGAAATTTTGGCTGCAAGGTATATGTACCCATACCACCCCCACAGCGTGCCGCTATGGGCCCTCTCCGAAAGTCTAGAATTTATGTTGGATATGAGAGCATCTCAATAATCCGATATTTAGAACCCACGACTGGAGATTTGCATACGGCTCGGTTCGCTGACTGCATTTTTGACGAGGATAATTTCCCGTCATTAGGGGGAGAGAATAAGCCACCAGAAGCTGAATGCCGAGAAATCACCTGGCAAGCATCCGGTGCGGCAGCATTAGACCCTCGCACTAGTGAAGCAAATGATGAGGCGCAGAAGATCCTAGACTTGAATAAATTAGCAAATGCACTGCCTGATCACTTTTGTGACTCGCAGGGAGTGATTAAATCGCATGTGCTTGCACGCAATGCACCAGAGAGGGTTACAGTACCAAAGCAAATAGAAGGTGCCCCTCAACCTACTCAAAGGCCTAAGAAAAGAGCAGGGAGTCTGATTACTCCAACTTCAAGTACCCGGGGACGCCTGGAGAAAAGAGGGAAGGAGAGCTTATCACAACCAGTCACAAAAGCACCCCGCCATGGGAAGAGGAGCCGGTTGAGACCCGGTACTGGTAAGGAGCCTGCTAGCAAGGCCCTCCCAGACTTGAATGTTCCCCTGCAGGAACCAAAGAATGTTCCACAGCAGGAACATGTGCATAATGCCGAAACAAATGTGAGCGCACACATCGGCTATAATAAACTAAAGAAACTTGCTCCCGCTATGGAGATACGCGGTGAAGAGTAAGGTAAACAATTGCCCGAAGCAACCCATGATGAAATGGCCATAAACTATGAATTATCCGAAGAAGTAATGAATAGAGCCACAGCCATAATCGACATTTACTATGCAAAGAAAATTGTCTCCATCATTGAAAATAATCCAGAGCCTACATCTCTAGCAGAAAAAAGGAAGGCAGGATTGGAAAGAATGAAAAAAGGCAATTACAGCAGAACTGACCTCCCTGAATAATAGACAAGTGTTCGGGCCTGTATCCCGTACACCGAACCACATACGCCCTGTAGGATACAAGTGGGTCTTTGTTCGCAAGAGGAATGAAAGTAATGAAGTCGTGAGGTACAAAGCAGGGCTGGTAGCTCAAAGTTTCACTCAACGTCCTGGAATTGACTATGAGGAAACTTACTCCCCGGTCATGGGCAGCATTACCTTTAGATATTTTATCTCAATGGCAGTTAATATGAACTTAAGAATGAAATTGATGGATGTTGTGACCGTTTACCTTTATGGTAATTTAGATTCTGAAATCTATATGAAGGTACCTGAAGGTATCCCCTTCCCGAATGATGATTGAGCCAATAAAAATCTATATAGTGTAAGACTTGTGAAGTCTCTATATGGACTAAAGCAATCTGGAAGGAAGTGGTATAATCACTTAAGTGACTTTTCTGCAAGAAAGGCTACGCAAATAATGAAGATTGTCCCTTTGTCTTTATACGACGACCCCGAATGGATTTTGCATAATCTCCGTATATGTAGATGATCTGAATATCATCGGGACAAACGAAGAAGTTGAAGAAACATGCTCCTACTTGAAGTCTGAGTTTGAAATGAAAGACTTATGTAAAACTAAGTATTGTTTAGACTTGCAGCTCGAGCATTTCCCTCATGGGATCTTGGTACACCAGGCTACCTATACTTAGAAAGTATTGGGGAAGTTTGGTTTTGACAAAGCCTATTCGTCCAGAACCCCTATGATAGGGAGATCTTTGCAGAAAGATAAAGACCCCTTTCGACCCAGGCAAGAGGGGGAGGAAATTCTTAGGCAGGAAGTCCCGTACTTGAGTGCAAGAGGAGCACTCATGTATCTTGCTAACAGTACATGCCCTGATATTGCATTCGCCGTAAACACATTGATTCGATACAGTGCAGCGCCCGCGAAGAGGCATTGGAACGGAATAAAGGTTATCTTTTGATACCTCCGTGGAAGCATTGACCTTGGCTTGTTTTATAGGAAGAACCAAGATATGAATATTGTTGGTTATGCCGATGCTGGGTACCTTTCCGACCCGCATTCTGGTAAATCACAAATTAGGTATGTTTTCCTATGTGGTGGCACTTCAATGTCATGGAAATCGTTCAAGCAGGCGCTAGTGGCTACGTCCACAAACCACTCAGAAATCATTGCATTATATAAAGCATCTCGTGAATGTGCATGGTTGAGAAGAATGGTGAAACACATCTTGCAATCATATGGATTACCTATTGAGCAAACTCCTACAATTATCTCTAAAGATAATGCCACTTGTGTTGCACAAATGCAAATGGGTTATGTGAAAAGTAATCTTACTAAACATATCGACCCAAGTTCTTTTATGCGCATGAACTGCATAAGTTGAACGAAATTAGTATCCAGCACACCAAATCCTGTGAGAATTTGGCTGACCTGTTCACTAAAATATTGCCTACTGCCTCCTTTGAAAGGTGTGTTATAGGCATTGGAATGATCAGGCTCAAATAAGTGATGAATTCAGGAGGAGATACTTCACACGCCCTGAATTAAAACTTTGGCAAAAAGCCGGAGTACCCAACTCGATTTAGAAGATTGAATGCAATGTTGGGTGGTTTGTACTCTTTTTTCCTTGGTGAGTTTTTCCCTAAAGTTTTCTCACATAAGGTTTTTAATGAGGCAAATCGTGCGCACGGCAAGCGTATGCTATGTACTCTTTCTCCAATCCTTTTTTTCCACTGGGTTTTTAGATGGAGTTTTGATGAGGCATATGCATCTCGCTGGGAAGGTCCAAGGGGGAGTGTTGGGAAACCGCCGGGTGGGAGCCCGGCCCGGCTAGGGCCAGCGCGCGGCACGGCGCGGCTAAGGCTGGCCGGCGGCTCTCCCACGGTGGGTCCCACATTGGACCTCCCTTCGTTTTTTTTATTTGACGCCTTTGACTTTTTGGTACGTCTTTGACCATTCGTCTTATTCAAAAATTTAGTGCAAAGATGTAAAAAATAAGATATATTTAAAGTACCTCTATTGATAAAACAAATCACAACAAAATAAATGATATTTATAAAAATAATTTGAATAAGATGAATGGTCAAAGGCATGTCGAAAAGTCAAAGACGTCAAATAAAAAAACGAAGGTAGTATAAAAGAAGAGGTGGAGCACCTTGTTGTATAATAGATCTGAAAAATAATAAAGAGAAGCTCCACCCTATATCTCTTTGTCCCCTGTGTTTTTGATATTTCTCTGTGATTGATTATCCACGTTTATACCTCGGACTACACCCGATAGCGAGGTTTCTCAACACTAACAACGCGTGGGAAGAGTCTGTCCAAATGCAGATCAAACCCGAAGCTAACAAAACCCAGTCCAAAAAACACCAATCTCAAAGTCCAAATGGATGGCGGCCGCATCGACTGAAGTCGGATCTTTTTTCCGCCGGCTGAACGGTCCACTAGCAAAAGCATAAAATTTTATTTTATGGTTGTTCCAAATCTAAATTTGAAAAACACTAAAAAAATAGCATTAAATATTTCTGAAAAGATATCTTACCTACCAGTTTCGGTTGTTCCGAATCTCAATTTTAAAAACACAAAAAACGCATTAAATATTTCTTAAAAAATTATCTTACCTACCGGTTTTCGCTTACTATTTACTACTCCCTGATGAAATTTTGAAACAAATGTTTTTGTTGGGTGGTGCCGCACTGTGCTTACTTCTAATGTTGAACGGGCGTGACTCCTTATTAGTCAACTGAAAACAAAAGAATTTTGGTCAATGTATTTATATTAGTCAATAACTAAATTTACATATAGTTTGATGTTGTAAAGAAGGTGCAACAATCAATTATGTGTCATTGTCCAGTAACATGTTTTCAATGTGTATTGTTCGCCGCTAACTCAAACTAATATCTTCCAATTATATCTTGAATCCGACTAGAATTGCCCATCCTTTCCTTATCCAAGTTGCTCACCTTGTCCTTACCTTGTATTCAACCGATTTAAATGCTTTATATGTCCAGTCGACCCAAGTTGTACTGTCAGCTTTCTTTGGCAACAAAACACCACTTGCAAGACAAATTATGATACCACTTGTAAAATAAAATAATGATACCATTTGAATTATATTAGATGATTCTTGAAAGGAAAGACAATGTTTGAAACAAAATCAAACATTGTCTGATACCATTTGTAAAAAAGAACCAAAGTTGTAACTCATTCAAACAAGCTCTTGAACTTATAACTATTGTTCCCGCTTATACATATTAGATAAAACCAATAAGAACCCAAGAGGGTATAGCTGGACTTTAAGATTAGCCACATATAATAGGAATGTTACTAAATGTATAGTGTGATGTATGAAAATGCCAAACCATTAAGATGTGGAATTATGTCATGTTTGTCATTCCATTATATGCTTGCTAAGTTGTGGACTCGCACTTGCTTCTTTATGTTTTTTATAAATAAGTAGTGAAGCCGACATCCAATGGGAAGGGAGTAGCACCACATTTTTCTCAATACACTGAATCACAACCATTTATGTCCTAAATTAGTTCAATGTCACATGTCCCATTTTGGATGACATGTGTTGGTCATGTAAATATGATTAGTTGTTATGTGTTATTCCTTGGATGTTTGGCTCATATTATAAGCACCGACACCCCCCTTCCCCCATGCATCAAGGCGAGCATTAGTAAGGCTCATGCGATCTATAGCTTCATGTTTTCATTGGCATGAATATGTTGTAGTGTTGGTCTATATGTGTTGGTACATGAATTCGCCTACTAAATGTATGTGTGGATGTCCAATTTTTACACAAATAAAATTTTGAATTATTTCTAGAATTGGTATTTTCATACGATTATGTTATGCTCGGTAGTATTATGGGCTCCAAGCAGAGCTAGGGAGTTACCAAATGGAAAGAATAATAATAGAAAAGAATACTTATGCATTGTAAAGAACGACGAATATGAGAACTATGTATTAGAAAAACTTTCCTCCTTTAAACTATGGTATATACTACACTCAAACACGTTTAAAAGCTCATATCTCTTTTATCTCTAGCAGTATAGAATTGCCATTGTAATTTTTAAATGATGAGGTGCAATTAACTCGCAAGACCATAGAATTAGTCTTGGGTGATTGCAGTAACGATATATGATCCCTATTCACATGATGTGTTGGTTGATCGCGGTATAAATTTTTAAAATTGCACTAGTGTAGCCTAGCTGTTTCCCTTCAACCTAGATGTATGTGAAAATGAACTCTCCCACTTACAAACTTTTTTCATGAGATTCCTAATTTTCCTTCTCTACAACGCTTCATCCCTCCCAAGTCCCAAATCCGCTAGATTCCTCAACTTCAACATCTCCATATCAAGGTGAGAGCTAGCCCCATCGTTGTCAACTCTCTATCCCCTAATTTGACTCCGCCATCTCTCATTAGTCATCCCTCCCCTTCCTGATTCTACCGTGTGCTGAGCCATGGAGTATTGAGAACTTACAAAGGAAAGGCTTTGAAGAGCAAGACCGAGAGCCACAACAACGAGCGGCTGGCTAACATAGGCATCATTTGGATGGTGATGGAACGACAAGGCTTGAGCACCTCCCTTGCTCCCATGCCTAGTATTGCCTCCCCCACTACTGAGGATCTCACTAGAAGAGAGAGACGAGGATGAACTAAGGGACAAAGAGGGAGGCCAATAGCAGGTTGGTCCAGCATGGCCATTTTAGGGATAGAAAAGGGTGAGTCACAAAATGAATAAATTTGTGGCCACAATGTTATATATTGAAAGGCGACACAATTGGGTGTTATTTTGCAGATGCATCCCAATTGGGTGTCATACGTTGTAATTTTCCTCTGCGATGGGATAGATATAGATGGGGAGTGCAGTTTGAGAACAAGTAGTGTGAGGATGTTCGTATAAACGATGAAATAACTACTATGCTTTGTCTACATAACTTGTTGAACCATAAAATCATTGTATTCTAGCTCCAAAAATTTCAAAAAGCAGCATAAATAACCCCTAAGGTATGTGGTTTTTGGGGCAGTTTCGACACACACTAGCTGTGTTGTGGTGTTTGATGTGATGATGACATGAAATGGTCTTGCACGTAGGTGTCACACATCCATCTTCTTCCTCACCTCTCTTTCTCATCTCCTTTTCTTTACCTAATCTTCACTCTCTACCTACTATTGGCTTTATTCTAGCTAGAAGCCTCTTGCCTTTATATCTCTTTCCTCTCATCTCTCTTCTCTTGACAATTCTAGTTAGTCCCTCCTTTTCCACTATATTCCCATCACCCCTGCATGATAGGCCTCCTCATTAGTCGATGAGGATAGAATGATCGTAGTGGCTATGGGGTCTTCATGCAGTGAGACCATGGCCTTGGTAAGCCTCAAGGTAGCCAGTTTTGGGGTTAGAGAATATGCACCGTCGACAGCACCAAGAAACCTCACATCATTGCCTCAAGATGTCCAGCCATCGAGCAATTTCCACAACTCATAGTAGTGTTGTTGTTCGGCATTAGTGGCAACCCATCTGGTGTCTGCTCCTTGCTCCCTTAGCATCCTCCCCATGCAAAACATCGAACCTTTATAGATTTGGAACCTGATATGGTTAACGATCAAGCATGACACTAGGTTGGATGCAAGGACTGGATCATGACATCAATGGCCCATGCTGCCATAGCATCATCTTATTAGCCACAACAACTTAGAAGCATGCTATGGTGATGATGGCTCCTCCATCATCATCCCTACTGTGTCACTAGTAATGGAGAGAGGGGAAGTCACCAACGAGAGAGGGAAGTGGAGGGAGGTCGTTGATGCTTGAGAGAGGAGAGGGTCGTGCTAGAGGGAGAGAGGTCACCGACGGGTGAGAAAGGAAGAGAAAGGTCATAGATGTAATAGATGAGGAGGTGGTGGGGACGAAGTCGGTGGTGAGTAGTGAGAAAAGTACAATTAAGTAGGGAATAGAGATGAGGAAGAAGTTGGTTGTGTGACGCCTACCTATGATCTACATTTCACATTGGAAAACATATATATCATATTCAAAATTCAAACCTTTTTAAAATCATGAAATAATTTAATTTAGTATTTCAAATTATAAATTATTTAATTCAGAATATGAAGCATAGAATAACGACACCTCAACATTTCTTACTTTTTATTTTGTAACCTTTTTTAATTATTTCAAAAGTTTTAACTTTTGTTTCGCTTTGGTATTTCATATCATGAATTACGAAGTTCACAGTACAAGGAGTTCAATACAATTCTATTGGCACTTTAGAATTTTTAGGATTAATTTATTTGTTTTGAATATTTTTAGTAGCTATCCACCAAATTGTGTTGCATGTGGCAGGTGCTAAACTTACAACAATTTGTCAAAGTTGTTTAACCTTACTTTATGAAATTGTTAGCCACGCTTTTGTTACTTAGATGTGGTAAATTGTGTCAAGCCTAATGTTTTTATTGCTATGGATCAAATGGAAACCTAACTTGGTCAAACATAACTAAATTTAGTTGCGGTAAAGTGTGACAATAATGTTTGGCTACAAACCAAATAACCTCGGTGTCTAGGATCTCTACCTAGGAAATTGCAACTCTACGACCAAAATTCCCAAATTGTATTACGGAAAAGATGCCCCTATTCAAATTGTGTGGATGGAGTAGCAGTAGCATAGCACAACAAATCGAAGAGTCATATATAGATGAAGGCCGGGGCAACTAGTGGATGGTAAATTGTTGGGATGGCCATGGGCATTGCAGTAGAGCATTCTGTACCACATGTGCACATCTAAAATGGCCTAGCAGAATCACTAATAAAGAGGATTAAATTAATGACAACATCTTTATTCTAAGTTATAAATTCCCCACCAGTTGTTGAGATCATGTGATGTGGCATGCCGCAGAATTAATTAAACTCAGACTAACTGCATATCATAAAACCTCCCCTATTGAGTTAGTGCGTGGAAAACAATCATGTATTTATCATCTGCATAATTTCGTCTGCACGGTGTACGTGCCGATCTCACCTCCACAGCGGACCTCAATGGGCCCCGTCGGAAGCTAAGGCCTATGTTGGATTTGATACTCCATCAATTATTAAATATCTCGAGGCTATGACAGGTGACCTGCATAAGGTGAGGTATGCTGATTGTATTTTGATGAGGGTAGTTCCCCGGAATTAGGGGGAGTGAAGTACCACACTAAAGAGTGTCAGGAAATAGATTCGAATGTTTCTGGCATTTAAGCCCTAGACTCACGCACAAAAGATACTGAACTAGAAGTTCAACGGATAATTAATTTGCAACAAACTGCAAATAAACTGCCAGATGTTTTCACCAACTATAAAGGTAAAACTAAGTCGCATATACCAGTATTAAATGCACCGAAAAGAGTGGAGGTAACCTATTAGACCACTCAAATCCCGCATACTGGAAAGAGGGGGAGAGATCCAGGTGTGATGAGGACATCACCCCTACCGATGCGTCCACTCTACCACCACCTACTGTGCAAGGATCAATAACAAGGGCACGTGCGCCACAACTAAACCATCAGGTGGGCTTGTTCCTTACCACACAAGAGAATACCCATAAGAGAGAGTTACTACCTAATAATGTTGTGCTTGTACTTAGAAATTATGGTGTTGATCAGCGAGGATGGACCTCTACGCCAAGACAAGTTGGAAACCAAGTCTACCACGAGTTGGAGTCCGGTTCGGTCACAGCAGAGCAGTCTGTCTTCAAACGGACCTAGCAGATGCATATCACGTCCGTTTGGGGTGTTCAAGTACATTATGGAGAAGCCCTCGATGAGACCTTTCCAACGGATCCAGTATCACGTCCAAATTCCTTCTGAGTTGATCACAATCGTCGAAACAAAAGGCGACCAGATTTTGTTGGGTTGCTCGGTGCTGCGTCACTTTGTTTTTGGGCTTCGGCCCGTGTATCCCACGTAAGGGGGTGACGCCCCAAACCCTAGCTGCCACTCTTCTGCCTATTAAGACTTTGTAGCCGTCATTGTTAGAGTCAGGTTTTGCTTAGATATATTTCTGCCATCGCAGTATCGCCGATCATCGGTTTGTGGAACCCCAAATTCGTGATCTTAATATATATTCGCAATTTCAGATTGCTTCTTCTTCGTTCTTGCTTGTGTTCTCGATTCGCTCGCAGGAACTAGCCTTCGTGGTGAGGTCTACCGTGCGCTTGCGTGGTTGATAACGAACGGAGACGGTGGTGTAGCGATTGCAAGCCTAGATCGGTGCTGGTCAAGGTTGGATCGTCAACGTCGAGTTCTCCACTAATCGTGATTATCCGTACCTGTCGGAAGATCGGGATCCCGTACCCCATCAAGGTGCGTGAGATTCTAACTCGAGAAGATGTCCTCAAAAGCAACAAATTGATGTGGACTCATTACCCTTGTCAAGAGAGATAAATCAATCAGACGTCGAGAAAGACCACTCAGAAGGTACGTGGCACCCACCTAGGAGGTGGTGGAGCCAACGACCATGCACACATATTCTGGCGTTGGGAGAACGGAAGGCCCTAACCCCATCGTGTTGGGAAATCATGAGGAATCAAAGGATTTAAATGATGAAATTTCCATTAACTATACTAGTTTAAGAGAGTCACAATAAAGAAAGTTCATCGTTATCGGCACATATTTTCCCTCCAAAATTGCTGAATCTATGGAATTAGACCCAAAATATAAGACCATAGCAGAGTTTTAGAAATGCTCGAACTATAATAAATGGAAAGAAGCAATAGAGACTGAATTGCGGTCGCATAAAAGAAATGTGTTTGACCCAGTAGAACCAACTCCTTCCAAAGTATTCCTAGTAGGAAGAAAATGAGTGTTCATCCGAAAGAGGGATGAAATCACTAGGTGGTGAGATATAAAGCGATTCTTGTGGTACAAGGGTTCACGCACAGACCAGAATTGATTATGATAAGACCTACTCTCCGATCATGAGTGGCATTAGCTTTCGATATTTAATATCTCTAGTAGCAAGCATGAACTTCAAAATGCAGTAAATGGATGTAGGAACCATATACTTTTATGGGTCATTAGATTCAGAGATTTATATGAGAGACCATAAAAGAATAAAAATCCAGAATCGAGAAGATAGGACTATGCATAGCGTCAGTTGAGAAAGTCACTATATGTGCTTAAACAGTCGGGTAGGATGTGGTACAATCAGCTCAATGAATTCCTCATGAAGATGGGATACACTAACAATGATGATTGTCTCTGCATATTTATAAAGAAATCCCTGAATGGATTTTATATTATTAATGTCTATGTTGATGATTTGAATATCATCGGGACAACAGAGGACATTAGTGAAGCAAGTGCTCACCTTGTGACGGAGTTTGAAATGAAAGATTTGGGTAAAACCAAATTTTGCTTGGGCTTGCAGCTTGAGCATTGGTCAGGTGTGGTATTTGTGCATCAGACTTCCTAATTCAATGAGTAAAGCACATCCTCTAAAACCCCCATGGTGGTCATGTCCCTATAAGTGGAAAAGGACCCTGTTAAACCAAAGGCAACAGATAAGGAAATATTGGGATCGAAATCTCTTTGCTTAGTTCCATTGGTGCACTAATGTATCATGCAAATTTTATTAGGCCTAATATCGCTTTTGCGGTAAATTTATTGGCTACTTATAACGCGGCTACAACCAGAAGACATTGGACCGGCATTAAAATTATCTTTAGGCACCCGCAAGATACGTAGGATCTTGGGTTGTTTATGGGAGGAACGATCCCAAAACCATGGTGGGTTACAGATGGGGGTACATGTTTGACGCACATATAGCTAAATCTCAGAGTGGATTTATTTTCTTGTACGGTGGTACTACGATTTCGTGGATATCATGCAAGTAAAAACTTGTGGCTATATCCACTAACCACTCTGAGATAATTGCCCTATAAGAAGCCGCACGAGTGTGTGTTAGGCTGAGAAGGATGGTAAACCACATCCAGAAATTATGTGGCATTGGTAGCATCGATACCCCCATGATTATTTATGAAGATAATGTTGTCTGGACGATACAAATAAAAACGAACTATGTTAAGAGTAATAGCACGAAGCATATTGCTAAAAAATTGTTCTATCCTTATGAGTTTCAGAAGAGTGGTGAAGTTGAGATAGTTCAAGCTGGATTGTGTAAAAATCTAGGAGATTTATGTAGAAAGTCTTTGTCTACCTCAATATTTCAAAAAATGTGTTTATAGGATAGGAATGAGACGTTTTCATGAGTTGCAAGGTTCAGAGGAGAGTCCCTAAACTAGAGGTCGTAATGATATAGAAGATCTAATATTCTACTCTTTTTCCCTTGTATTAGTTTTCTCATAATAAGATTTTTAATCATGCAATATCGTAATATAGCATATGTGCAATGTACTTTTTTCTCCAATATTTTTTCCCCGCTGAATTTTTAAAATGGAGTTTTAAATGAGGCATTAACATGTTGCGGTTTCGCCCAAGGGAGATCGTTGTAGCCCTTGCTAACTACGGGCTAGAAAGCTCATCATTATTAGGGTTTCTATAGGATTATTATGGGCAAAATCAAATTATAGTCATGCTATATAACGAGAGAAATCATTGCATAGAAATAAAAACAAATTAATAAAGATGAGTGCGTCTGGCTTTTCTATACATGCGTGTGTTTTCTGTTCATTCTAATTGTGTTTGAATTTACAACACACACGCACGGCACGGACACAAGTTAGGGGAAGCAGGCCTAATAATGGAATAATGGGCCAAGCCTGATCATGTCCGGGGCTCCGGGCAAGACCAGGCGTCATCATCGACCTCTTTCCTCCGGTCACCCTGAACCGCCCAGTTCTCTCGCTCGCCATGGCGCCATCCTCCATCTCCTTCCTCCCCGCGCCCCCCCTGACCCCGCTCCACCCCCGCCGCCTCCGCCTTCCAAACCCAGCAGCAGTCACCTCCTCACCCCTCGCCCCCACCGCTGCCATCCGCTGCGCCTCGGCGGAGCCCGCGGCGGCGCCCCCCCTCCCGCCGCCGAAGCTGGTGCGCTGCCCGGCGCTGGACCGCCAGGCAGCGCGCGCCAACCGCCTCCGCTTCGCCCGCAAGCTCCTCACCCTCCTCCTCTCCAAGCCGCGCCACTTCCTCCCGCTCCGCGTCCTCCGCCGCTGCCGCCGCTTCCTCGGTCTCCCGCGCCGCCGCCCGCTGATCCCCTTCGTCCTCCGCTACCCCACCCTCTTCCGCCTCTTCCAGGCGCCCACCTCCAACCCAATCTGCCCCTCCTTCTCCACCCTCGCCGTCGCGCTCACCCCCGAGGCGGAGGCGCTCGCCGCCGACCTCGCGGCTCTCCGCGGCGCCGCGCTCGCGCCCCGCCTCGCCGCCAAGTTTCACCGTCTTCTCCTCATGACACCACGCCGGAGCCTCCTCGTGTCCAAGATTGCTCACCTCGCCCCCGACCTCGGCCTCGCCATGGACTTCCGCGCCACGCTTTGCCCCCGTCACCCTGACACCTTCAATTTCGTGCACACCTCCTACGGCCACGCCGTCCAGTTAATAGACCCGCCGCCACCGCCCCCTCCGCCGCTACCTCCTCACTGCTCCTCCTCCATCCCTAACCGCCTCATCGACCGGCCGCCGAGGTTCCCCCACCTCCCGCTCCGTCGTGGCCTCAATCTCCGCCGCGCCCACCGGGATTACCTCTTGCAGTTTCACAGTCTGCCTGAGGTGTCCCCGTTCGAAATCCTGGACGAGGACGCGAGCGTGGAGATGGTGGAGAGACGGGCGTGCGCCGTGGTCCGGGAGGTGCTGGCGATGACGGTGGAGAAGCGGACGCTGGTGGACCACCTCACGCACCTCCGCAGGGACTTTGGGCTCCCCAATCGGCTGCGTGCAATGCTTGTGCGCCACCCGGAGTTGTTCTACGTGAGCGTCAAGGGGGTGCGGGATTCAATGTTCTTGGTGGAGGCCTTTGACGATGATGGGAGGCTTTTAGTGCAGGATGACATGCTGGCTGGCAGGGACAAGCTGGAGGAGCTTGTCCGGGAGGGAAAGCGGGTCAGGCGCGCTCAAAGGAAAGGCACTGCTATGGTTGATTATGACATTGATGACAGTTGTGATGATGGTGAAGAAGAGGAGGAGGGCTTATTAGAGGTAGATGGTGAATTTGGGGACTTGTTTCAGGATGGTGTCATTGGGGAGGATTGGGAAGAGGTCAGTAATGCAGGTGAATCGGAGGAGGGTGATGCTGAATTGGATGTGATGGAGGAGTTCTGGGTGAAGAAAGCTGTGTTAGAGGGGCTAATCGACCGTGCCAGTGAGTTGGATGTTTGGTGAGGAGTATACCAGGGCGGATGATCTGATTTATGTGCCTATTGAGTTGTTAAGATTATGCTCAGGCTGTGACCAAGGACTAGGCATTCCGAAAGAATAATTCTCAACTATTTACAGAAGCTAGAAATATTGGTGAAAACTTGGTTCCTTCTACAGTTCTCTTACAAGGTGACAGTTTGTTCTGCATCTTGACTTCAGCTCCAGTGAAATGACCCATGTTCAGTTTCCATTGCACAAAGTAGATCTCTCTAAATTATGGGATTGTGTTCCTGCAGGCTGCAGCCTGAAACGTAGATTGCATAGCTGGATGAAAGGATTTTGGTCTACATGAAAATAGTTGAATATATTACTTTGCTCTGCTGCGTCAACAAGATTAACTTACATTTCGAACCAATTTGGTATTATGATTGTGAATCTATTCTTTTTTATCTAATATTGAATCTAACTGATCAAGTTGCTAAAAGGTAGAACCTGTTTCACCAGCTTGTATTATTTCAAAGTTCAAATTTGAAGAAATTTTTGCGTGATAAAAATTGCACTTTCCTAATCAATTAATTATTTAACTTCCGATGGTGATGATTGAAAAGCTGCTCTGCTGGTCAATTAGTTATCCAGTACACTGATGTTAGTTCTTTGGACCAAAATCCATATCCAACAACCGATACGATTTAGGATTCCATGGCTGAGGGAAACGTCCTTCACTTTTCTGCAGGTGTGATATGGATTATGTGGTGTTTATATCAAAATTCCAAGTACTGCATTTGTCTTTACTTTAGACAATCTTAAGGGATTGGCTATATTGGGTCAGATATTTGATGAAAATGGGGGTATGGAGGGTTTACACTTGCACCATTTCTATTAATGCGTTGGATGGATTATCAATTGTTTTGAAAGAGTTTGTTGCCCCCTAGATTGGGTTTGATATGGCAAAAGTGATATATTCTTATATTTTCTAGGATGATCACTTGACCAGCCATTACTTGATGTACAAATGAAAATTAGTGGTTCCAGCAGCTAGTGGCATTCATGTCTTGTACCTTTTCTTTTTACGTGGCATGCATGGAGAAATTTGGAAGATGTTCTCTATATTCAGGGCCATGGTTGTCATGGCGTCCTTAAAGCGTCGCTTCAAGGACGCCTTAGTGTCATGGCGGCTGGACGTGGACGCCTCACCACCCGTGTCTATGGCATCCACGAGGTGCCCAAGACGTCGGTGTGGCATTGGTATGACGTGTATGACGTCCACAAGGTCGGAGGCAGACACCATAGGCTTGGGTGGGGGAAGAAGATAAACAGGCTGCGGGAGGTCCCGTACGGACGCAAATCCTCTGCCGTTGGTAGTGTAAAAGGCAGAGACGCACTATAGCAAACAGGTCAAAAGGCATGGGTACTGTAGCAAAAATCACTGTTCATGATCACTGTTTAAAAATACTGTTTGTTTTCCACTGTTTTGCACTGTTCACCAGTTATAAAGGCATGGTTACTGTTCATCCTCTGCCGTTGGTTACTCAATCCGGTTCCGTACATAGTAACCCCGAGTCAAACATTTACCTGCATAGTCTTTTCACCTAAAGGCAACAACGGCTACAAAACCTAGCTCCTACGGCACGAATCTAGGCTTCGGCGGTGAGGATTCGGGATCCAGCAGCAAGGATCTTGATCTGCCGCCGGCGAGGTATTAAACTTCCCTCCTGTTAGGTATTGTGTCTAATATGTGTACAAATAGGACATGGACTCTGTGTTGTAATAGGCAGGGTTGGTTAGTGTTAAAGTCGAACTCTATCCAGGCTTGCACTATATAAAAGGAGGCAGCCCTGGTGTAACAAAAGACAATGACTTCATAATAGTAGCATAGACAAGAGGAGGTCAGCGGCCGGTATGTGGCTGTGACCTGGTTAGCCGGTGTGCTGCGGTATTATGGATTGGGGAGGAGCGCCCATAATCAGAGCCTCGCAGATATAGACGAAAGTCGAACTGCGTTACCAAACATCATGTCTCTTGGTGTCGTTCGTCATCTTGCATCGGCGCATATCCTAACAAGTGGTATCAGAGCTTGGTTGGAGAGGTTGGCCATGCGGAAGATTTAGGGAAAGACACGAGATTTATGCATATATGGGCGCCACGGAAAACGCCCTATCGGTGCAAGGTGGAGCATGGCGGCTATCGACAATTCGATCAGTGGTGTCGGACACTTCGGGCAAGAGGCTCGAACAGTCCGATGGGCTACCGTTGGCGGGGATCTACCAAGGCCAGGTAATTGGAGGCCGACAAAGTAGCCGGTGAGGTCGGCAGGCGACGGCGACGACCTCGGCGTTCGCGATCAGACCGGCAAGCGCGGATGGATGCCGGATAGATCGGAACGGCGGGGGCAGTGATGCGACCGGATGTTGCACAGGAGGCGCTGCATCACGACATTGAGGGCGAAACTGTGTCGTGGATGCAGATAGCCAGGGTGTGGTATGTTTTGCCGTGCACGGACGACGTGGTGCACGGTGGCGGGCTGGGAAGCCTGCTCGAGGGTTTAAAGATTGGATCTGCAGGAGGAGTTGGTTTTTTGGGCAATTTTTGGTAACCGGTGGACGTCCAAGACGAGTCCCACGTTGCACGAGTTGTACTGTGCTCGTGGGAATAGCTAAGCGCGCAGGCACGCAGGCGGCCCAGCGTGGTCGCGTGCCAGGCGCAGCGCGCGATGGCCAATGCCCAGCGGGCGCTTCGCGGCGCAGCGAGCGGCGAGCCCCAGCAGAGCGCGCGCGGCGACGCCCAGTGGTGGCACTGGTGGCCTGAACACGCAAGCAAATGGTGAAGTGTGGTTGAGGTGGTTCTTTTCCGAATTTCGCAGAAAAATCAAGTAGGTGAAGGTGGAGCTAGAATTTGAGGTAGATTAGAAGTTTAAAAAGACTAGAATTTACCTTTGAGAGGGTTCTCTCACCACTGTAAAAGGGGATCCAAGGGGGAGCTAAACCCAACAATCCAAGGTAATCAACGGCTGTTTTGAGCGCAGATTTCGAAGGAGTTTTTAAGGCGTGAGATTCCGAAGGAGTTAGACGTTCTTGGAGGGTTGTTGACGATCTGTTCAAGATGGCGAACGGGTCGGGTGACGATACATCCATCGACAAACAATAATCTGGCAGGAGGGTGCCTCAGTGCCTCACAAATATATGTGATATCAGACTACATTATCAAATATAGTTCCTTTGGTGTCATTCCCATATCATGGCATGTTTAATCCAAACAAGTGGTATCAAAGCAAGATTGGTGATGCTGATGATTTGGGAGGATGTATGAGGATTATGCATACTTGCGTGGGTCAAGGAAAATACTAAATTTGGTGCAAGGTAGAGCATGAAGGCGATTGACAAATTTGTCAGTGTTGTCGAATACTTCAAGAATACTACTTGGAATATCCCAAGGATCGACCAAACATGGTGATTGACCAATGATGTGACGTGGCTGGCGAAGACAATACAGTGCAGGGGCGGCTTCTTCACTTGTGACCAGACCAACCACCTAACATGGTGAACGACCAAAAAGATCGAGGCGACGGGACATCACTATTGGTGGGTATCGTGTCATAGATGCATGGCCAGGGTGTGCCATGATCGCCGCAAAGTGCGTAGTGGCGTGCGTTTAAGAGCGCAACGAGTCTAGAGCCAAGCCAAACACGTTGGACGGCTCGACGTGAGTGGCAAAGTTTTTAACCTGAGTTCAAGTACAATGGTGTTTGCACAAGATGTTCTGTAGTTTGAAGACAACGAAGGACATATTGTGAATGTGGAGTTAGACCTGGCCAATGGACCGGCCTGGTTCGGCACGGTTCTTTTCCGGGCTGGCCCGGTTCGTATAGCCCGGTTCGGTTTACGGCCCGGTTACTATGCGAACCGGGCCAAACGAACCAACGCGTCGGCTCCCCAGCCTAGGTTCGGTTCGCTGCTTGAACTGAACGAACCGGGCCGGTCCGGGTTCATTTAGCGCGGCTTGGCCCGGTCGGCCCAGTTTTCGTGTAATATATCAAAAAAAAGAAAAATCCAAAAAATCTAGAAATGTGAACCATAATTCATGTAAGAAATATTTAAAATGCATTGCAGAGCTTTTTTATTAATACACATGGGCTGCCTCGTTAAAAACTTTACCAAGTATAAACTCAATTTGAGAAAACCTTGGCAAAGAAAAAAGAGTACAGCCTAAAGCTCTACAATATAAGCATAAAAAATTTTGGGGCCTTCTTTAATCTTCATTAAGTTCTAAGCCCCCGAATGCAGCCACCAACTCTTAATTTTGTCTCTCGGCGATGATGTTTTACTGTCGTCTTTCAGCTAATGTCCAATCCTTTGTACTTAGTAGTATTTTGACCATGTCACTATGGAGGGAAGTCCGTCTCTCCTCCAGTATTCTTCCAGCGAGGCTAAAAGCGGACTCGAAAGAAACTGTGGAGACCGGAACAGTTAACACATACCATGCTAGTATGGATAGCACCGGATATGTTTTACTATGCTGTTGCTACCATAGAAGAATATTAAACTCTTCTTCCTGAAAGTCGACGACGTCCTTTGCTAGATAGGAGGCAAGCTCGCCAACAGCTCCGTGTGATGCCTATGCAGTCGGGCGAGTTGAACTGCTCGAAGAATTTGAAGTGTCCTTGCCTGTGATAGTCTTTCAAAAGGACATCTTTCTCCCCGTCTGTTTAACCGGTGGTGGTTGTGGTGAACGAACTCTCGCATACTTTTTTTTTATATTTTCTATACAAATCATCAAGTTTTCTTCTAACTTCTTGAAAATAATTTGAATAATCTATTTCAGTAGCAGCACCAAGTTGTGTTAGAGCATTAGTTAATCCAGGAAGTTTAGCTCTAGGGTCTAAGATAAAAGCAAAAGAATATAAGAATGGAACATCTCTTCAATATTTTAGATATTTAGCTTTCATATGGCTAACTGCATCAAATAAAATAGGATCATTTTCAAATATTTTTAATTGATTAGCAATGTAATAAATGGACATAATAAAAGAAGAAGATGTAGGGTCATACACAGTAGAAGCGCTAACGGTAGCTTTATAAAAAAATCTCAAGAATTGAATGTAAATGAGTAAATACTTGTCAAACCTGTGGGGTCAAAAGAGTTGTTCCATCTTGAGTTGGATACTGAGTGTTAATAAAAACTTCAAAAACCTATCTATATGGTAATATATGCTGCAACAAAAGATAGGTGAATTCCACCTAATAGGCATATCTAGGCCAAAATTCCTAGGTTGAATAGATTTTCATGCAGCAATTCTTATATTAGAACTATTTAAAAATGAGATGGCATCCCGAATAACTTGGAGATAAGGTTGCAATATTTTTAAGCCACATTTAATAATTAAATTAATAATATGACATGCACAACGTTGATGCATTAAAAATGATTCGATGTACGTAGATAAAACATGTTTCAAAATATTCATGTCACTAGTATTAGCACATGCGTTATCCAAGGTAATAGCAAAATTTTATCAGTATTTTCAAATTCTTGAACAACATTCATAATGCAATCAACAATATTTTCGGCGGTGTGATTAACATCAATAAGACGAAGAGCAATTACTCTTTTTTCTATTTGCCAGTTTTGGTTAACATAATGAGCAACAACACTTAAATAATCTTCTCTAGCCCAACAAGCCCAGATGTCCGAGGTTAACGACACAGAAAATATGCAGGTTTTAAATTGTTCTTTTAACTTTAATTTATTGGTGGTATACATTTTTTTCAAATCTCTAGCCGTTGTTTGACGAGAAACACTACTATATCTAGGATTACGAGCAGTTTTAATATATTCTTCGAAAGCAGGAGAATCACCAAAGCCTAGAGGTAAATCTTCAGAAGCAATTAATCGGCACAACGCCTCCGTAGCTACCTCGGGATTATACTCCCAGTTACTTACTGAACCATCAGGGTTATAGCTTAACTGTTGCTGCCTTATTTGAACACCTTTCTGCTTCTTACATGCTGCAACGTGCCTCTTTAGATGTCCCGTACCTGAGCCCATCGCCGCCGATAACTCCTGTCCACAAATTTTACATTTAGCCTCAAACCTTACTAGCCTGCCGTTCACAAGGTGCTTCAACTCCTCGTAGTCGTTCCACATATCCGACCGGTACAGTCGAGTCCGCTTCGATCCGATGGTATCGGAGCCGGAAGCACAGGTTGAACCGGATCCAAAACCATAGGGATGATCCTCGGTTCCGGTAGTTTCCATTTCTTGAACAGGTTCCGGTAGACTTTGACCGATTGGCTCCTAGTCATCCGGTGTTAATTTGAACTGGCTAAGGTGAAATTCGTCGTACAGAGAACGACCATCAGCCATTTTCGAGAAGCTGTATACACATGAAACAACAAAACAACAATTAATTTTGAATCACAATACACAAATCAAATATATAGCAAACAAACATATGGAAATATAACAACCTCACAGTATCACAATAACAAATATGAAAGATGGAAATATTTTTCTGAAATATTTCTAGCTTTGCTCAAATTTGCAATTAGGAACGCTTTTCTAGCTCAGAAATTGCAAATAAGCAATGAACAGAAGAGACTCAAGAGACAACGGCTTGGAAGTTTGCCAGGCTGATTAGGGGTGGGCACCCTATTTATAGGAAAAAAAAAGATTTTTCAGATTTTTTGTTATTTTTTATGAATTTTTAAAGGTTCAAACGACTATATTCGCAACGTTATTAAAAAGCGAACCGAAAGAATCGGCCCGCCCGGTCGCTGCCAGCCTACCACGTGTCAATGCTTGCCGTTGCCACGTATGCCACTGGGCAGGAAATGGCACTGGGGCCGGTGCGGGCGGCCACGTGGCCAAGCCCCGTTGGTCGTGGCGGGCGATGCGCCACAAGCCGGCGCGACGGGGACAATGGGGCCCGTGTGGCAGCGTGGCGCGATGGCGTTGCACAGCACTCTTCTTGATCTTGTGGCCTCGCGCACACGAGCACGAGCATGTGGGCCCACGTGGCGGTGGTGGTAGGTGCGTCAGTGCGTTGGGGTTTGGGACCGGAGCGGGAAGCGGGCGGCGGGGCGGGCGATTTGATTTTCAAATTTCACTGCTATAGTAAAACAGGCCTAACGGGCCGAACCGGGCCGGTTCGGTTTGCATAGTAACGAACTAGGCCCGCCCAATGCACAGTACCGGGCCGTTCGGTTTGGCCCATATGGTTAGCTCTATGTGGAGTTCATTAGAGTTGATATCAAATAACTAAACAAATGAGGTTATAGTTGAACTCAAAGTTATAAAAAACAAAAGAAGTTGAATTTTCCATGGGACTATTCTCATATTTTTTATATTTATTTTTACAAAAAGCCACTAGTGTAAGATATAACGATAAATATTAATGGAGCAGGCGCAGGAGGGTAACCTGGGTAAGCCACTAGTGTAAGATATAACGACAAATATTAATGAAGTAGGGTCCCGGCCAGCGTGTTGTGCTCCGGTAGAAACTAGAAAGCATCTGTAATCGTGCCCAGATGCGTCTGCTTCGCGAGGCGATGACGCGAAAACATGAACAAGCCAAAACCGGCCTCCGAATTCCCAATCCGACACCACCCCACCCTACCGAACAACCACGACAGCAGGCGCTAGCCGCCGCCCGCTGCCGCCTGCCGCCCTCGCCCTCCAACGCAAACCCAATCCACCCGCGCGCGACCGCCCACGCCATCGCCTTCCTCACCGCATTTCCGCCGGATTCCTCCCACCATTTCGCCGCCGCAGCCGCCGACGCCGAGCCGCCCTTGCCGGCGGCCTCACGCAGGTCTCAAGCAATCGGCCAACCAAGCTGACCAAATCCCCACGACTCCTCCTCCTCCTCCTCCTTGCCCCACCTGTACCCACCCGCCCATTCGAACCGAATTCTGCCGCCGATTGTGTTATGCGGTGATGGCGCGCTGCCCGGGCGGCGCCGGCTTGCACGCGCGCTGGACGGCGCGCTCGCTGGCCGGCGCGTTCGTCGACCTCGCCCTCGTCTACGCCTTCCTCTGCGTCGCCGCCGCCGCCTCCGCCGCGTCCCGCCTCCTCGCTCTCGTCGGCGTCCCGCTGCCCTGCACCTGCTCCCGCCCCCACCTCTCCTGCTTCCTCGCCTTCCTGTCCAGCTACCCCTCCCGTGCCCTTGACTCTCTCCGCCTCTCCCTCGGCTCCCGCTTCCCCTTCGCCGCCTTCTCTTCTTCCGCCCAGGAGGAGGAGGAAGAGAAGGAAGAGGACGAGTTCGTCGATGGGGAGGAAGGGGGAGAAGGGGATCTGAGGCGGGAGGTGGCGGAGGAGAGGCGCGCGCGCGGGGCGCTGCAGCGAGAGCTTGAGAAGGAGCGCAGCGCTGCGGCGTCTGCGGCAGAGGAGGCCATGGCCATGATTCTGCGTCTACAGAAGGAGAAGTCCGCGATGGAGATTGAGGGGCGGCGGCAGCGCCGCACCGCCGATGAGCGGTGCGCCTTTTACGAGGACGAGGTGGCGGAACTCCAGGACATCGTGCTAATGCGGGAGCGCGAGGCCCGTGCATTGCAGAAAGAGGTGGAGGCCTACCGCCGGCTGCTTGGCCTCGCCGAGGAGGATGACGAGGATGAGGAGATGGTGACACCGCACACTTTTGTCATGGAGGGTGAGCCAAGCTCGTCCAGTTCGGCCGATAAGAATTTGGGTAATGAATCTGTGCACAGCTTTAAGACTGCGTATTTGCGTGAAGAATTGGTGCCACCGATTCATGTGGATCATGCAAAAGGGGTAAATGAGGATAGAATGTTTGCCACACCCAGGAAAGTTCCTGTGATTGGATCGAAAATGGTACTGGAAAGCTGTGAGGATGATGGCACAGAGACAGTAGAAATTCTCCCCTTGTCTGCCCGGAGCTTAGATCAAAGTGGTGATGGTGGTGGTGATGCTGCAGTTGGTATAGAAGCTGTGGAGCTGCCTGATGAGTTTCAGGAAGTACAATGTGGAGGTTTAGATAAGATTGGCCATGATCTTGCGGGAAATGAGAACGATACAAATATCTACGATGTGCATGTAGTTGATATATGCTTCCCGACTGAAGGTATGATTTAAGGAGATGTTGCTCAATTGATGATTGCTATCTAGTGTAGGGCATGTGGAAGCGTTTCTTATATTGTAAATAAACATAAGCCAGCAAATCCATCCGTGGAAGGTCTTAGTATCCGTCCACATATGGGATTTTGAAATTTTTTTGACACATAATCAATTCATTAAAGCATCCAATATATCCACGTGTGCTTGTCTCTTGCTTGTTTTGTTTAAAATTTTCTCTGTTGCATATGAGATGGTTGTTAGACGATATGGTCTATATTTTGCTTTCGACACCTGCACTATCTCTTATTGCTGCAAACTTTAATTTTAAGTGACTGTTCCTTTTCCCTATCATTTGTATACCTGAAATATTGCTTGCTGCTTTATTTTAGACTCTTAAAATTGATCTGTATCGTGACTACATCCTTTTTAATATTTTTAGTGAAACCTTTGAACATTTCTTTATTTGTTTATGGTCCATACATAGAGCATCTGATCTATGTATATCCCCTTCCTGCATTTGGTGCGCCATCAATATGATCGCTTTATATCCTGCCAGACATTCTCTGAATGTATGGTATTTGTCCTCTTCAAAATTTGTATATTCCAAAAGTATTCTAGTATTTAACTGGTTTTCAAGGATATTTGACTTCTCAGAAACCAGTTGAAATTGGAATTCATAATCAGTTGTGCATGCAGCTCAAGGCCTGATTGGTCGAAGCTTCTCAGATGCAACAATAGGAGCAGAAAAGTTCCAGAATCGAGCTGCTGCAGATGATCTCCTGGGAAAAAGTCTGAGTGCCATTAAAGGTGCGCAAGACAAGATACGTCTTGCAGCAAATGAAAGGAGGCAGTCATTGCAGTTGCAACTATTAGAAGACATAGCTAACCAACTTCAAGAAATCAAGGATGTTGCAGAAGCAGGGAGACACTTGCATTGTGTTTCTCCTGGACATTCAAAGAAAAGCTAGGTCAGTGCTTACTTTCTTTTGTTTTGAGCGAAAGTGCTTACTTTCTTGAAATGTGTTTATCTTCTTTGGTCCCTTATGCAACTTGATTCTCTAATATCACTTTAACATGACATCTGAAATGATGCCTTAGAAGTGATAATCTGTATCTACAAAAGCCACGAGCTATACAATAAGGTATCATAATAAGCTTATAGTCTTTTACCCCAATAAGTAAGCTTAGATAAACAGGAGAAGCTCTTTGAATGCAGCTAAGTTGGCTGTTATGCTCTCGCAAACATGTCATAAGTGACGCTTTGGATTTTGCAGTCATAGGTGTGATCTTAAGCTAGTTAAAGCCCAACGAGAAGTCTCAACGGACCCCAAGTTTAATCGAATTTGAATTCGGAGTGGATTTTTACACCACTAAAATTCATTCAATGCTATTCACAAGCAAGAATCTGGAGTTCTTATTCAACCAAATATTACTAAGCTTTGCAATTCAGCAGCAGTAGCCCAATGAAGCAGTGGCTGTGTTTCAATTCAGTAGCTAGTAGCTACAGTAGTCAAATGCAGCAGCAGTGGTGGCCCAAGGTAGCAGGTCCAAAGGCCCAATGCAGCAGCCACCAGCCACAATGGCAGATTTTTTAAATTCGGAGACAGATCAGATTTTTCATATAATTAGATCGAATTCAGATAATAATCAAATTTGAATTCGGAGCGGATTTTTACACCACTAAAATTCATTTAATGCTAATTCACAAGCAAGAATCTGGAGTTCTTATTCCACCAAATATTACTAAGCTTTACAATTCAGCAGCAATAGCCCAATGTAGCAGCGGCTGTGTTTCAATGCAGTAGCTACAGTGTCAAATGCAGCAGCAGTGGTGGCTCAAGGTAGCAGCTCCAAAGGCCCATTGCGGCAGCCACCAACCACAATGGCAGAATTTTTTAACTTGGAGACAGATCAGATTTTTTATATAATTGGATTGAATTCAGATAATAATTGAATTTGAATTCGGAGCGGATTTACACACCACTAAAATTCATTCAATGCTAATTCACAAGCAATAATCTGGAGTTCTTATTCAACCAGATATTACTAAGCTTTACAATTCAGCAGAAGTAGCCCAAGGTAGCAGTGGCTGTGTTTCAATGCAGTAGCTACAGTAGTCAAATGCAGCGACGGTTCACAAAACCGCTGGTTAACCACGGGTAACCGCATCTCCGCGGGGGCCCGGTTAGGTAAATCGGCGGTTTAGGGTTTAGGGGTTTGAACAAAATTCGTTCAAATAAATTTTGAATGTAAAATATACATAAAATTCTTAAAAATACTATTAATCATTTTAAGCATTTTGGTTTAAATAAAATTTTAAGAATCAAATTTCTAATGTATATTTTAAAGAATTTTGTCAATTTTCACTTATTTTTACCGATTTTAACATTTTTTCATAGAAACCATGGTTAACCGCGGAAAACCGCCAGTTAACCGCTAAAAACCGCGGCTAACCACTAACAAAACCGGCAAGACGGAGCTTTGAATTTGGAGCTAAAACCGTACGGAACCGCCGGTTAACCGTGGCTAACCACGGCTAACCGGCTCCGCGTAGCACGCGGCTCGGAGAAGACCCCCGGTTTTTCAATCCCTGAATGCAGCAGCAGTGGTGTCCCAAGATAGCTGCTCCAAAGGCCCAATGCGGCAGCCACCAGCCACAATGGCACAAAGCAACAGCAGCAGTGGCTGAATGCAGCAGCAGCAGTGGTGGTGGCAGCCCAATGCAGCAGCAGCAATACGCAGCACTGCAGCCCATGCTCGTTGCTCAGTATGCTCTTGCACACGGCACAACCAGGCTACTACTAGTATCACACCACTTATTGCAGGAAGAGTGGGTTGTTCGCCCATAAAGGAAGATTGGGTGAGGCTGAGAAGTAGCATCAGGGTATGAAGCTAGAGAGCCCAAAGCAAAATTGCAAGAAAATTTTTGAAAACCGATTTGGGTACCTGTCTGTTATGGGTGCTTATTCTCATAACACATCCGAATTAGAATCTGAAGTTCTGATTTTGGATGTTATCAGAATCCGAATTGTTAATCAGTCACTAAAACTTTGTTAGATTTGCTTTTTTTTGGGTTCGGTAAGTGGATGTTGGAAGATATCCGCTATCCGATCACACCTGTACTCCTTATTTTTACCCATGGGACCCACTGCCCAGAAATTACACAATGGATTACATTACATCATATTTGGATTCAGTTGCTGTATTTATTATACCATGCAATGTAGGGAAGCTATATATCATGTGATCGTTGAATAGATAAGATTGCTAGTTACATGAAAGAGTGCGCTTTCAGCTTCCTGGATTGGAGAAGACCTTTAAGGACAGCTTTTAATAGTTAATAATTCTTCAAACAATATCATCTCACTTTATCTCCATCTTCTCTTTGGATTACTCGGTACATTGTTGCTATTGTTCTACAATGTCACTAGTTTTAGACATCCTAGTGATCTAAAATTTTAATCCTTATCATGAAAATCAGTGTGTTCTGTGCACATTAAATAGATCTGAAGTCCTGTATCAATTACTTTAAGATATATTTTTTGTTTCTGTTGTTTTTCAGGAAAGAATATAAGCACTCCCAAATTTAATTAGCCCTAAATAGAGGCTATTAATATTTAACAAATTTATGTGCATACAAATTAATGTAGCGTTTGAATTATGAATTATTATGGGCTGAGATAACAATTTTGTGAACATATCATAATACATTTAGTCACAAAATATGTATGGAACGAGCGTGAAAAATTGGTGTCCAATATTTCGAGGCACCATAAGGGCTTTGTTTTCTTTTTTTCTTTTGTTTCAAACTTCAGCTCATGATATTTTAAATTATGCCATGCATGCTATTTTTGACTTAAGCCTTGTTTTTTTTCAGGATGGACAATACGATTGATATTGTAAATACTACGTTTTCTTTGTTGTGTGGTGATTTTATTGCATCACTAAGGTTTGTTTGTTCTTTTTAATTAAACAACCATAATTTCCTGCAATTGCATGTTTATATATTGCAGCATATTGTATTTGTTATACTTGAAGAAAATGTACTTGTTGTACAGTTGTAATAGCTGGAATATCAATTTTCTCGAAAACAAAAGATTGGAATATCTTTGCATGATTTATATTCACTCTTATAATTAGCATTACAAAAATAAAGCTTCTGTAATATTTCCTTTGAATAAACTAGACGATTTCTTTATCTACGGTTAATCTAAATCGTTGTAGCCCTACTTAAATAGTATATGTAATGTGGTGATATGTATATCCTATTTGCACCATTTGGACTCCATTTTGACCACCACATCATGGACTATAATAGGCTGAAATGGTGGCTGCTTGCAACTGGAATGTTAGGTTTGTTTTGTAAATATATCATTTTAAGTCCCTTCCTAGCTTGATATATATATATGGACTTGTTCTTTTCTAGAAGATCTAGGTTTAGGGTGAGGAAGAGGAGCTCAATTCCACCAAGTCCAATTATTTGAAAGTGATATTAGTCTGTGATTTAGAGCCTACCCTTTATTGTTGTCTTCTGCATCTTGGAAGGGGTTTCCACATAAATTTTGGTTTCTACTTTTTTATTTGGTACTCCTTCCGTTCTTTTTTATTTGTTGCCGTTGATATTTAGACATACCCTTTAACCATTCGTCTTATTAAAAATACTATTTAAGTATCATTTATTTTGTTATGCTTTATTTTATCATTAAAGTACTTTAGACATGACTTATATTTTTGCATTAGATTTTTGAATAAGACGAATGATCAATGGACATGTACAAAAGTCAACGACGATAAATAAAAAAGAATGGTGGGAGTATTCTTTTAGCCATATGTGTTAATTTGGTCGCTATTTTTCTTACTATTGGGTCATACGACAAGTTCATCTTGCACCATTGTATACAAGACATACATAGGTTCTTTGATATGTGGATGATGATGCTAGGGTATTGATCATCTAGTGAGTTAGATTTTGCAAGCACATTGTGCTAGCGGAAGTTTGAGACTGCTTATCGTGCGTAACCTTTAAGGCTCTGTTCTTTTCAGCGTAACACGCTGTTGCGTATTACTATAACAAATTTTGTTATTTTTATATAGCTTATTATATGTTGTGATAATTTGTAATGATTTTTTCGTGGCTTTTAATAGTTCTTTCAAAGATGCTAAAACTATTTTTAAATTATTATTTTTAATCTTTAGACCTCTTTTTGAGAGCTATCAAATTTGTTAGAGTAATACGTCAACGTAATGCGTAATGATATGCTGAAAAAAAAAACAAGGCCTAAAGTAAAATATGTTCTCTTGCTATTCATACGAGGTATAAATTCCCCCAATGATGAAATGCTTGTGGAGGTCTAAGTTTCCTCACAACCCATTGGGTCTCGACCTGACCCGATTACTGGACAGAGGTTGGGTCGTGCAAGTGCCACTAGTTCTAGTGGATCAAATTTTTCTTCAATCTGTGCAGTTCGTGTAACATCCCAATTTGGGGATAATTAAAAAATTTGAGCTAATTTCAAAATTGCGTTTGAATTTGAACCGAGCTGACAAATGGGCCCCACAGCCGCTCTCTTCCCTTCTTCCTCTCTCTCCTCTTGCTGGTGGGCTCGCTTTCGTCGCCAGCGCTCGCTCGTCTTGCCACCTCTTCTTTCTGCCTCGCTTGGGAGTCGCATCGCATTGCCCACCACGGCCATTATCACCCATTGCGGCCCATCGCATCGCCGCCGCATGGCCTTCGCCTCTGCCGCGCTCTGCCGCCATTGTCGCGTCTAACCGGTCCGTCACGCGCGCTTGCTCCTCTGCGTCACCTAGGGTCTCGAGCTCGCCAACCCTCCCGGCACCTATAAAGCCTCGTGCAGCCCGCCGGTCCGAGCTTTCCCCATTCGCCCCAAATTCCTCGAATCAGCGTCGAAGAATTCCCTTCGATTCCGTAAGCCACCGAGCAATTCCTCGCGTCCCTAGCATCCTTGGAGTATAGCTAAGGTTTTCCCTCGATCAATTTCAGGAAAACTCGCCGATGGTGACATGTCCGGGGGGCCTCTGTTCCGACCGTCATCGGGTGCTTCGTCGCCATCCAATTTCGAGCTCAATCAACCTCGGCGCGAACTGTGGTAAGCTTGCTGTTAAACCCCCGGTGCTTGCCGCCCTTGCGTTTAGCCTGTAGGTTCATAGATCGTCACATTTTCAACAGCGAGCTTTCGGCTCCGCCGTCGTCGTTGACACCTGGCTGACGCGTGGGCCCCGGTCCCACCTGGCGGGTTAAGTGGACATGCCCTCGGCCTCGACGTGAGCTGCAAGCGAAAGCGCCCCGCAGAATTCAGCTTTCGACTTTTGCTCTCGGCATGCAGGCGCTATGCTGAGAGCGGTCATGGCTCAAACCAACGATCGGGCGGCTAGTATGTTGGCTCGGCTCGGTGCGATTTAATAGATTTCCAGCGAATTTATTAATTAGTTATATGCCGAATGAGCTTTTGATTTATTTAAAATAGCTAGAAATCCCCAAAAATTCTAGAAAATTTTGGATAAGTACTGGAGACCATTCCTGATTTTATAAAAATATAAAAATTAGCCACTGTAATGAGGAATTTGCACTGGTCAATAAACTTGAGTGGAAATTCCAATATGAAATAATTGATCTGCCCCTAGGAATTTAATATAGGTTAAGAAATGACAATAAAGATATAAAATACTATAAATTTACATTGATTGTACAAAATAATTACCACAAGCCTTTAATTGATAAAAACCAACAAATAATTAGTGAATCACTTAATTGATAGATTAGGAGTTAATCCTAGAAAATGCATTATTGAAATCTATAATCTAGGGTAAAACCCTAACTATAGGAAAAACATAGAAACTAATAACTCTGATAATCGTAACATCGTATGTAGGTCATATTTCGACGGGCCGTCATCTTATGTCGCTTTAAAACCCTAATCACCTAACTACGACCTTACCGTACGAAATCGTATTTTGGGGTATAGTGGACTATTATATACTGATAATATTATTTATTAATGCACTCCGTCATAGGAAGCATATCATATGAAAATTAGACTCGCTAATCGATCTTTGGCATTAATTCCGAGGGTTAAGCCTAGTTCGTGCATGCATCATCATTTATATTGCATTAGTAAGTAATTATTGGTTTGATTATATGATTAGACGTAGGCGATCCAGAATGAAGGTTTGGGGACGGCGAGGAAGAACACCTACCTGAGCAAGGCGAGTTAACACTTACTCTTTAGATGTGGTCCGTATTAGGGAGAGATTACGACTTTTCCTAGTGCGGGTTGACATCGCTAATATCATGTTCATTACCTAGTTTTTCCTTAAGCTGTATTGTTTATTTATTAAAAATGCATGCTTATTAGTCTGCCTAATTGTTAATCATGTAATACTTATACATGCCTAATCCTAAACTGTTTAGCCTTAATGATTGCCTTGATTGTCATTACTCTTGTTAGCCTATGATTAGTCTGGTAACCGCTTTAACCCTACCTAATGGATAAAACTTGCTTAGACTGGCTTAGGCTCAAACAAATCTTCTGGCTAATTGACACGGAATGGTGAACCGATATTCACCGGTCATATATTTTCTTCATGTAATTATGATATGACATATGACAGTTATGGCTGATAGTTGCATGTTGGGCTGACTGTGTTTGAGAGTAAGGTCATGTGGGAAGTTGGTCTGATTTGGTCGGATTGGTTGGGATAGTCTAAGTGTGGTGTGGTCGATGACCGTGGAAGTAGAGATTTACCGGTAGGTTGCCCCTAGAGGACATCCTAATGGATGATTAAGACACAGGGTGCCTAGTGCTGGGTTTAGCCAGGGCTTACCTAGGAGGAGCGCGGAGTAACACATGTAGCAAGAAGATCGCTGCCATCTGAGGGATGGTTCCAACACAATGTGTGGCCATCGCGCGGAGTACGGGTCTTGGATCGCCAGCTATAAGCGCTCTGCGGAGGCCCTATAGGACCATTCTCGATAGGGACCGGCAATGGTCATCACCAAGGGTGATAAAGGCCACACGTCCCTAGGGTGACGGTCGGATAGCGAGGGCTGGCAACCCCCTAGGCCGAGGCGGGCATGCCATGGCATGTGTGGTCCACAACAGGATGGCCAAATTCTGGAAGGATGGTGGAACTAGGGAAGGTTGGGGACAACCGGAAGAAAGTCAGGATGAGCAGTTAAGCTGTTTGGTGTATTTGGTCGGGAGTTGGTCGAATGTGGTTGGTCGGTATGTTTGGTTGATCGGTTGGGTTTGGGTGCATTATTAAGATGGAAACCCACTGATTTATATAAACAAGATGAATTCTAGTAGATGCTAGATAGGATGATTTCAAAACTCTTAAATCTGACTTTACGCAAATAAAATAAACCTCTCCTCCAAATAAAGCCTTCTAAACACTAAATGCATTAAGGGAAGTGTTAACTAGCCCGCGTTTGGATGACGCTGACCTCGCCTTCTTACTTTCTTTAGTCGAGGGAATCGAGGATGACCCTTACGAGTGCCATGAAGACGACGTACATGACTTCGATGGACCTGAAGAGTTTTAAGGGTCGCTCTGGTCGATGGATGGACACTAACCGATAGGGATTCTTTTGGGTATATATATTTTTTGTGATCGCTGCAACTTTGAACACTGTTTTGTATATTAAGGCGTGTATGGGCCGCCTTACTAAACTCGCGTAACAATGATTGTAATATTCAGGGATTTTATTAATCGATGTATGCTTGTATCGGCTAAGTGATCTTCCGCACTAGTGTACCGATCTAGGGACTAGTGCATGGGATTGTCGACCCTCACGGTAAGTTAAATTGAGGGTTGACAAAGCTGGTATCAGAGCATGCGACTGTAGGACCCATATGACTTAGAGGTCGAATTAAGGAAAAAACTATATATATTTCCTTTTATTACTATTTTTATGTCTAAAACACCTTTTAATACTCTGTCTATCTGTTCTAACAAAATTGTTGTTAAAATTTTCTGTAGATGGATCGTTGCCACCAGCACTCCTACGCCGACGAGAGGTCGACTCATGGCTACGAGAACCCACGTTACTGGAGCCAGTGGGTGCGGGAACTGCAGCAGCTATGTCGGTCTCTCTCCTTCAGCGAGAGACCGAGGTTCTTTTGGAGGGATGCTCGATCCCTTCCTTGTACTGCCTACCTCGTGCGAGTAGTCATCTACTACGAGGGAGATGATGTGGAGGCGCACAGGTATGACACTGAGACACCAAGGGATCACCTGTAGGCGGCGATCAACAACGCTGCTATGGAGGCCACTACTAGACTCCAGAGGGAGTACAACGTCTAGCTCGGGAGGGGGGGGGGCTATGCATTGCTGACGGCTATGCATATGAGGTCACTCCCTGGGTTTGGACACACCTCCACGCCGATTCAGCACCAGCTGATCTGCCTGGCGCGTCTTCACGACGGTACTACCCAGGTGGTCGATGGAGCGCTGGAGGAGATTAGGTTGTTGCGTTCGTCGCTCCGGGCGGCGGACAACGAGCTGAGGGTGGTGGGGAGACGGCTCCACCACTATGATAGGAGCCTTGCCTTGGCGAGACGTGGCGAAGGCAGCACTTCACTTACGCCAGGAGGACGCACGACGGATGCTGTCCCAGCAGGACTAGCGGGACCCTTCGCTCTCACCTTCGGGTCCGCATTATCCGTCGCCGGAGCCTAAGAACCCCCGCACTACGGTGCAGAAGAGGACACTGCTGCCCTGAGCCTTGGTGGCGATACCGCGCCATGGGCCGTCTTCCTCTGAAGTTCCCCAGGAGCAGCCGATGGACGTCGACTCAGACTCCGACACCGATACTGGAGGCGACGCCGCTCCTGCGCTACCGGCACCGGGACCACCTACGAGGTCACCCTTCGCCATCGGCTTCGACTTCCTCCTGAGGCGTGCGCCCCCGCGTTTCGTCTACTCCCGCCGTCGCCGTGGCTAGATCGTGTAGACTCTCTTCATAAACTTTAGAGCCGTCCGTCCTAGTAGATGATGGGCCTTAGTCATGTTGTTACTTGGATGGCTTCTGTCCTATTAGATGATGGACGTATCTCCTGTATGATGATTTGTCGGGCCCTATTGGTGATAGGGCAAAAACACTTGGTCTGTACCATATTTTGCTTGCTTTTATGGGGCAAGGGCTATCGAGACCAGCTTTATTTGTTGTGATAATTGTTCTACCGTGCTTCCTTGACTTGGTTGATTCTGCTTCTTGTTGCATTTCAATTGATGGCAAGAGGTAGAGGAGCCGGTCGGGCTCATGGTGTTGGTGCTACTGTGGACGCTGGTAGAGGCCGAGGACGTGGCCACGGTCTCGAGGACATTCCGGCACCACCACTGGGGGATCCGACCCTAGGTCAAGTCATGGCATATCAAGCCCAAATGCTCGGCGAGGTGCTCCGCGAGCGAAGGCAGGTCAAGAATCGTCGCGGAATGAAGCTTGCGGATTTCTTACGAGCTAAGCCCCTGATGTTCACTCACGCCAACGAACCTATGTGGCTTCGCACCATCAAGAGGAAGCTAGCTCTCATCCGATGCCCCAAAGAGGATAACGTGCTTCTCGCCATCCATCAACTGGATGGAGCTGCCGCCGATTGGTGGGAGAACTACGTCACCTCCCGTCATGGTGACATCGAAGAAGGCGAAGGTGTCGAGGACGAACCGGCCGAGCAAGAGGTCCAAGAAGGGCAAGGTGGAAATGAGGAAGAAGAATTGGATGACGATGGCTTGGGAGAAGACATTCAACCCATCACAAACCACGGAAAGGACATCCCTTGGGTCGAGTTCGGGACCGCCTTCCGATCGTTCTATGTGCCCCGTGGGGCCATTCGCATGAAGAAGCAGGAGTTCCGCCTGTTGAAGCAAGGGAACTCCTCGATCATCGACTATCTTACCTGCTTCAATCAGCTAGCACGCTACGCCCCGGGCGACATCGAGGATGAAGATGAGAAGATCGACAAGTTCTTGGAGGGTATGCTCCCTAGCCTGCGCTCTCGCCTGATATTGCTGGATTACCAGGACTTCCAGCACATGGTAAACAAACCCCTAATCCTGGAGAACGAGATGAAGGGCAGGGAGGTCATCCGAAAAAGGAAGCTGGCCGCTCGAGCTAGGTCGAGTTCAAGCCAAGGCAGGGCGAGTGCAACCAACTTCTCTCGCCCTGTGACGCAATACCAAAGGACTCAACCTCCATACCGTCCAGCACCGACTTATCAGAACCTCGGTAACAGAGGCAATCAGGCCATTGGGAGGCCTTCTGCTCCTTCCCAAGGTTACAATCAAGCTGCTACTACCGATCGAGCTACTGGAGCCTGCTTTCTGTGTCACAAGCCAGGGCACTTTGTTGCAGTCAGCGAGACGTGGCGAAGGCGGCACTTCACTTACACCAGGAGGAGGGCGCATGACAGATGCTGGCCCAGCAGAACCAGCGGGACCCTTCGCTCTCTCCTCCGGGACCGCATTATTCGCCGCCGGAGCCTGAGAACCCCCGCACTATGGTGCGAAAGAGGACACCGCCGCCCCGAGCCTTGGTGGGGATACCACGCCATGGGCCGTCTTCCTCTAAGGCTCCCTAGGAGCAGCCGATGGACGTCGGCCGGGGCGTGGATGAGGGTACCCGTGCCGGGAATGAGCTCATCGAGATGCATCTGCGGTAGTTTGGGAGAGATCCGTACACCCCAGAGCACGCTAGCCTTTCTATCTATCTATCTATCTATCTATCTATCTATCTATGTATGTATGTATGCATGCATGCATGTATGAAGCAGAATTGGGACTTGGCTCCCTGCCTCATTTCCATTGGATTGTGTTAAGATCTAATTGGACTGTCCCAAACTACGAAATATATCTCAACACAATCCAATCAGATCCAATCAGAGCCTTCCAATTAGTTTGGTCAATGCAATAGCCTTAGGACAGTTTGGTCCCACCGAATCATCCGATCAAAGCAAGTACACAAAACACTTTCTCAGGGAAAATGTTTTAGTGTACGTTCTCTCACGCGCACTTCCTCGAAAAAAATGTTTAGGCATGCGATAGACCGTCTGATGGCGTAGAACCATTGAAGTACCCCTTATGGAAGAAATGTTCTGGTGGCCTTGAACGGCAGAAACACCCGTTCTAGAAGAAACATTTGGTGACATCCAACGGATAGTTCGACAACCCATAATCACATATGCAACAACTTTGGACAAAATTGTCCAACGATAACGTGACAGGGATAGAATAAACCTAAACGGGACACCGCAACACACAACCTACCCTATGACGTACCTTGGTGCATCAACGACAAAAACAAGATCCTACTACATCAAGAGCATCCAAAACCCCTCATGGTAAACAAGATATAGACTACACATTGAGCCCTTCTCGATGTCAAGGTTCAAAACATAGTCCACCGCCTTGATGCTGGCGAAAATTCCAAGGCTTGAAGTAGAAAGATACATCATCATCACCAAAACTGCAAACATTCACCAATATATCCATGGGGTCTTTGCACCTTACAACTCCCCTTTTTGTGCATGATGACAACATTCACAACATCTCAAAGAATAGAATTATTGCAATATTCAACAACAACATGCATGTTTGATCAACAAGTTAGATTACAAAGTGCATGATGTGCATAACAATTGGATTGCATTTAGACCCAACATAGGAAAATAAGCATTTGAAAATCAATTTCAAGTTACCCCTAAGGTCTACAAAGAGGACAAGCACAAAGGTACCATCCAAAATATTACAAACCAGCATCAAAAGTACCATCAAAAGAACCAAATGTGATAAAATGTTGGATAAAATAATTAATCATATCACTCTCCTTCTTTGGCATCGAGAACAAAAGAGGCTCCCGACGCATTAGGATTATCAAAATTATCGTGGCACTGAAAATCTAAGGGAGCCCATCTCTCATCTCTTTGAACCAGAGCCGACAAACCCTAGAAATGTTTTCTTGAGAAAGAAGGAAGAAGTCACGTGTGCCAATTTGAAGCGTTCACTGCCTTCCCTTGAGCAGACCAGAGAGTTGCATCCCCCAAGCGATGTATTGTGGTAGATAGCTCATTAATGTTCTATTGATCTTGGAACGTTGCATAATACCCATCTTCCTAGGCAATCAGAGATTGTTGCAAAGCATCTTGCCAAGCATCTTGCCAAGCAGGTGTTTCTTGGTTCCATTTTACTTCTCCCTCGGCAAAGACTTCAAACTCATTTTTAAGTTTTAAGCTCTTGGTAGTAAATGCACATCTATTTATGTTGCCCGTTCTATTTTGGCATCCTAATGATCTTTCATGGTGCTTGTCAGGCCTTTGACAATGTTTGAGAGGTTTCATCACCACTACAAAAACCACCATCTCAAACGGTTCGAATAGCTATCACTAGCGTTTTTCGAACCGCCAGTAACTAAGTGATAGTGATAATCGATGATTATCACTGACGGTTTTGGACTACTAGTAATATTTTTATTATCATTAGCGATTCTGGTAATGAACTGCTAGTGACATACTTATCTTAATTAGCGGTTCTATGTATAACCCGCTAGTGATAATTTTTTGCAGGCAAAAGAATTACCCATAACAACTAGTTAGCCTCAAATTTTGCTAGCCATATATACATCACAACATTAAAAAAAGACAATGATCACATGAGCATAAAAAAACAAATATCAAAAGTATCATATGAGCATCCACAAATATCAACATCAAAACAGAATGAGATCCACATAATTATCACAAGTATCAATATCAATAGAGGTACAATTAGATCCACATAGGCATCCACATGAGCACATAAGTTTCACCGTTAAATTAAATTCCATTCCATCACTATAACATAGAGACAAAGTTCACAAAATAGAGAAGTTCACAAAATTGAGAAGTTCACAAATTTATATCCAAATAAACACATAAGTCTCAAAAGTAGGAAACAATAAGACATGCAGGCTCACGTACACTACGATCACTCTTAACAAATGAACACATATCCAAACCAAGATGTGTACTCCATGTGATGCTTCTCCTCAATAGTCACATTTCATGTTGATAGCAAAGCATGCCATCCTACCCTAAAAAAAGAACATGGTTATGGAACTCCCTAGAGTGGTTGTCGATAAGATGAAGATATCCTCATCCGAGCCATTTGCTAGCCTAGGCTGAGCCGACTCGCTGAGCTGAACCGAGCCGACCTAGCCCCATCCCCGCGTGCGTCGGCCCACGGTTCTCCCACGCGTGCTCTGCTCTTGGGCCACCACCGGTTTAGTAGGCACGTTTCTTATTTTCTTTATTTAATTAGTGTAGAAAACTTGTTATTTTATATCCTTTTCAGTATGGCTCTAAAACCAAAGAAATAAATTTCTAAAAATTCACAAAATGCATACTTTTATTTAAAAATGTCATTTTCACCATTTGCAATCATATTTTGAATGTTGCATTAATTGTGTATTTAATTGTTTACGTTAGATCTAAACACCTACGTTGTTGGAACCGAAGACCCGTCCGGACTCCCGGTAGACTGCAATTGCAGTAAGTCATTGTTGACTTCTCCCCAAATATTTATTGATCATATTGCCACCTAGTATTATAAATGTTTTGCTAGAATTGCGAATATATATGATAATTGAAGTATAAAAATGCTAATTGATTAGGTTGTTAGTGAAATCTCCAGAAATTTAATTACTATCGCTTAAATCTAATCCTTGCCAACCTTAGGATTATATAAATTTGTTTATAGCCATCCATTGATTAGTTACTCATTTATTGCTTAGCCCTGCTGTTACAGTTGTAGTCGCCCGTTATTTCATGTGGAAAGCACTGTTGGAATTACGTGATTTAAAGGCAGTTTGTGTTGCCATGTTTGATAAAATGGGATTGTTGGGATATGATAGTTGGTGCTATGAGAGGGAAAATGATGTTTGCAAAACCCTAGTTTGGATCAATGGTTGTATGGATTGGTTCAGTTGCATGAGACTTGGGCCCAGTGTGAGAACCACCCAAATCCCTTAGGACTGAGTCCTTGAGGTTGTCAAACTAATTTCAACAGTGCGACCACGAGTGCTGGTATGGGCAGGCCCTGGTTGAGTACCCTTCAAATTCTTAGTTTGGGCATCTCATATGACGGGAGCGTAGAATCCGTAGCACACGGTGTCACACAGACTATGAACTATTGGCGTAAGAGGGGGCCACACAGATTTGGTTTGACTATTCTTAACTCTTTTCGATATTTTCAAAGATATAGGAATAACTTATAAAGTTGACTTTCCACAAAATACACCCTAATCTTTCCTTTGCTAAGCCCCATTGCATATGTCAATTTGACTTGCAAGTTTTTGCGCATATACTCACCCTCGCGTTGATTCGTGGAGCTGCTCATTCTGACGAGTAGGTCCGAAGTCTTAGAGTTACTACCCGGATGACGGTGAGCCCGAAGACGACGACTTCACCGACAATGTTGAAGACGTGGACTACTCTGACGCCTAGAATCGCTACTACAGTTTGCCTATGGCATCGTGTTGGATTTCCTTTTAATTATATTATGTATCCATGTTTCTGCAGTTGTGTGGCCTACGTGCCAGACTTTTGTATTATGAGACTTAATGGCCGCACTCTGATGTAATATTTGAACCTTAATGAGTATGGTTATGATCCAAGTTCTAGAATCTGTGTGTACTAGCTACCGATCCAAGGACTACTACGGGTAAGGCACAGAAGGGACTACACTCTGTTCTACAGGTCCTGACAATTTCGCACCCCTAACGGTAGATTCAGAATTTGAATCCAAATAGCAAATTCATCAAAACTGATCTCCCATGGCTTCAGTTTTCCAACATATTCTTGTAAGAGAACAACTTGCTTTCCCATAGCATCTCTCCCCATAGATCATTTTTTGATAAAGAAAGCTTTATTGATATCAAGATAATTACATCAAGGGGATATAATCATCTTGAAATCACTCCCGGCCTTTGCATAGTTTGGACGCACACAACCTTTAAAGTAACAAAGACAAAACAAGCACACTACTGACCATCAATCTGCAGACTAGATCATCATCCATGCACCTAGGTAAAAATATCCTTGGCCACCTTCTCCAAAAGTTGACACGCCGTAGTAACCAAATCCTGCGTATTCGGCCTCTGAAGAATAGCACAGGAACATAGCCAGTGGAGAAGTAAGTAGATGACGTACAAAGGAGATGAAATTTTCTTCCTTTGAAAAACCATATCATTCCTAGAAAGCCATAAGGACCAACAGGTACCCGCTGCCCCTAGCAGAACTAACGATCTCAAATTATGAATAACTCCCCCTAGCAATCCACCAAACAAGTGAGAGACGCTACAAGGTTGAAAAATTTCCGAAGCCACATGTATGATGGACCATACTGCACGAGCAAGACGGCATTGTTGTCTCCTCTTTGTGACAATAGCAGCATTTCATGTTACTATGCCAATTGCGCTTTGCAAGATTATCCTTTGTCAAAACTACTACATGACGTACATCACTATGAATCAGAGGAAGGTAATGAGATTTCACCTAAAATTGACCATTTGAATGTAGATTCTAGCGGAACTCATCTTGCTCTTGGGATAGCACAATATTAGCAATGCATGGAAATAAAACATTCCAGGCTGCTAATTTTGGTCCTAAAAGATCCCTGCACCAGGATAGATTTGGAGGAGATGTATTGAGAGCTTCAGCTACAGTAATCTGCTTATGACGAGCTACATAGTACAAGCAGGGGTACTGATCTCATAGAGTTGCGTTACCCAGCCATTTATCCTCTCAAAACCTATTTTGGTTGACATCTTTAATTTTGGAAGTTCCAAAACGTAGAAAATCATAATTTCCAAAATGTAGAATCTTGTTTTACTTTCATAAGGATGGCCCAGAAGTGTGAATCTCCCACCTTCCACTCGCATTGCGATAAAGGCTTAGTACCTAAATATTTGTTGCGTAACAATTGCTACCACATTTCATCAGTTGTGAGAAGTTTAAAAGGCCATTTACTATGTAGTGCAACATTCTTAATATGAAGATCTTGGATTCCTAGACCCCTTTGCTCTCTAGGCCGATACATAACATTCCATTTCGAGAGGCGATACTTTTTCTTCTGGTCATCACTTTGCCAATAAAAATCTTGAGCGCAAGTAATCCAGTTTTGTAAGTACACCCATTGGAATGGCGAAAAAACATCATGTGCATTGGAAGACTATTAAGCACTGAGTTAATCAGTGTAAGTAGTCCCCTAGTTGAAAAGTGCTTACCTTTCCAACTATTTAGCCTCTTTTCGAAACATTCTTATATCCCTTTCCAGTCGGCATTCCTCAACTTCCTACAATGAATAGGAATTCCTAAATACCGCAAAGGGTAATTGCCAGTAGCACAGCCAAAGAGTTTGGTGTATTGATCCTCAACATTTTAAGGCTCTCCGAAACAGAACAATTCGCTTTTGTGGAAATTGATTTTGAGAGCTGATAATTGTTTAAAAGCACAAAGTAACAACTTTAAGTTACGAGGTTTCTCTAGGTCATGATCCATAAAAACAATTGCATCATTACCATATTGTAGAATAGAGAGACCACCATCCAAAAGGAGAAAATTGGCTATATGCCATCCCGCACAATGCCGCTCGTTAAAATGACACCCCGCAGTTTGGCGTCGTTAATATGCCACTGATAAGGTTGGCTTCGTCGGCTATATGTCATTTTGACCATTTTTTTATGATTTCTTCTAATTTCCACCTTTTCTAGCATGTGAAATTACCATTTTGCACCTTTCTTCTTCTGTCACATCCTCTCTCCCACAGAGGCGAGCTCCCCGTCCGTTGCCGCCAAGCTCACAACCGCCGGCCACTGCGCTCCCACGGCAACAGCATGCGTGGTGCAGAGCAAGGCGGCTGTGCGGAGCACGACGACGATGGGGAGATCACCTGTGTGGAAGAGAGGATGTGAGAGGAAGAAGATAGAGGAAGAAGAAAGGGGCAAATTGGTCATTTCACGTGTTGGAAAAGGGGAAAATTAAGAGAAATCATAGAAAAATGGTCAAAATGGCATATAGCCAACGAAGCCAACCTTATCAGTGGCATATTAACGACGCCAAACTGCGGGGTGGCATTTTAACGGATGGCATCGTGCCGGATGGCATATAGCCAATTTTCTCATCCAAAAGATGTGACACTATTCCATTTACTTGCCTGTTTGTTTTAGCGTTTTAGTTCTATTTATCAATATATTTAACATATCTGCTATAATGTTAAAAAGGTAGGGGATCTCCCTGTCTGAGGCCTTTTTTGTTTGGAAATAATATCCAACATCATCATTGATTTTGATTGCCACACTTCCACCAAAAACGAAGGACTGAACCCAAGATATCCATTTGTTGACACCCAAATTTGGCAGGAAAATGGGATATAGCAAAATGGCAAAGTACATCAAAATTATTGGGCCAAATCAGAAAATAGGCTTCATCGGCAAAGAATAAAATATATTGAAGAATACCGATATTTGTGACTCCGGAAGACATACGTTCTGATCAGAGGATATCTTTCACGACGCGGTAAAATAGGTCGTATCGGTATCGAATTTGTAATAGTATAAATAGGACCTTAGGTCTCGGAAAAAATATACATCATACACAAACACAACTACTTTCTCGAATCCGATCGACCTCGTCGAAAGGCTTCAACTCGCAGGTAGAGCTATCTCGATGGGATAATCGATTCTCTCCTTGTAACCCGTATGCATGGCTGCATCATCTTGATCTCATGTATACAAAGCATGTTAAACTGTCTCGGAATTTACCGATCTTTAATATGTTCTCGCATATTGCACTGTCTCGATTTAATCGATCTGTAATGTGTGTTTATCCTGCAATGCCGATTGTCAAGTATCTCATATGTTTCTTCCTGAATCCGATATATGCGACTGTCTCGTTCAATCGATCTTGCGTATGCCTTGTTTAGGATTTTGCATGTGTAGATGTTTGCCGATTAGTATTGTATCTACTTATATTAGCTCTATGCCCTTTAAATCGGTTTATCAGTTTATATTTAGATTTAGATCCGAATACTGTCTTGGCCTGACCAATCTATTCAATCTGTTCCTAGATTTAATCTAATAAATTGATATAAAGATTTATTGCTAATATTATATGAAAAACACCAAAAAGAAGTAAAGGATTTATGATTGAATGCCTATTTATATTTAATTGCTCTATCAGGCATTAAGCCGATAGATCTCGTAATCAGATTGTCTAAAGCCGATTATGAATAACCCGATCTGGCTACCTTTAAAAGCCGATTGGGACCATATTATTGACGATTTTCTCCTTGTCAATTTACAAGTCAAATTGACTGGCACGCTTGGTCTTTGGTTGCGACGCAAACACAGATTTGACCCCTCCGCACGTGTGTTCACGAAAATTCACATTTTTGTGTCAACACCATTTGGGCGAGAATTCTTTCATCCTTAGTGTTTGCAACAAAAAGGGCCATCTAACTTTGTCATAAGCCTTCTCAAAGTCAATCTTAAAAATAACCCTACTCTGTTTTTTTATGCAGTTCATGAATAGTTTCATGAAAGATGACAACACCCTCTAGGATATTGCTTCCTCGCATGAAAGCAATCTGGGTTGGACTGATAATGTGATCTACCATCAAATTAACCCTACGAGTGGCCACTTTAGTGAATATTTTAAAAACAGATATTGAGCAAGCAAATTGGCCTATATTGCTGAATCCGATTAACATCTTGACATCTTGAAAGAAGAGTTATCACCGCAAAATTGAGACTAAAAAGTGGTATGTCACCTGCATGAAGATCATGAAACATATGCATCAAATCGTTTTTTAAGACATCCTAGAACTTCCAGTAAAATTCAGATAGGAACCCATCAGGACCAGGTGCTTTATTGTAGTCCATATTGAACACTGTATCCCGTATCTCCTTCTCTATAAAAAGGTGCTATTAAAAGTTCATTTTCAGCTTCAATGACTTGTGAGATATCATCCCTTCGTGACTCATCGAGAGTGAAGGAATTATCCTCGGGTGGTCCAAACAAATTTTTGGTGTACTTTTTCATATAAGATTTGAGTGTTGTTTGTCCCTCAATCTTCCCTTCTTTCTGATCAAATAAAAATACCCTCTCTTTCCTATGCTTGCCATTGGCAATCATTTGGAAATATTTTGTATTATTGTCTCCTAACAGGACGTCTGATGCCTTTGCTCGCCGATAATATTTAATTTCTTCTTGTGAGCATCGTTGAGCCCTAATTTTTATTAGTGGCATTGATGTCAAATAGAGTTAATATTAAGTGCTAGGGGGTTTTTGGACTTCTCGGAACCCTAGCGAAGACTTGACTTCACGTAAAACCCTAATTTGAAGCTTCGATGATTTTGTGAGCTGCTCCAAAGTTCTAAGTGCGTGACCGGGTGAGAGATGAGGTCACGTATAGATTAGGAGTAGTTAGGTCTTTTATTTTTGTTCTTGTCGGATTTCAAAAGGGGTTTGAATCTCTCGGACTATGCCAGATCTTTGCGACTTCTCGAAAAATCGGTGTCCGTAGTCCACCTCTTCTAAAAATACCGAAATATATTCTTGTGAGATTTCTAGAGAGAGAGTAAACCTTCCCAAAACTCTCCCACACACTCGAGCATTTTCATCAGAAAAATCCTTCTCTGTCGGACGTCGTCTGGGAATAGCCGGATAGCGTCCGACCAGCCAAACCCGTGCACAGTGCACGCTGTCGGACGGCGTCCAGTCGTTACCGGACAGCGTCCGATAAGCTAAAATCCAGTAAGCTTTTCTCTCTGTCGGACGGCGTCCGGTGGTTACTGGACGGCGTCCGATAAACCAAAATCAGTGAGCAGTAGTCGCTGTCGGACGGCGTCCGGTGCCCGTCGGACGGCGTCCGATAGAGGCTAACGGCTAGTCTTTTTGTGCCCTTCCGGGGGCAACGGCTAGTTTTGCTCTAGGGGCTATAAATACTTGCCTAGTGGCTGGCTTCTTTGAGGTTTGCTGCTCCACTTCACCTACCACACTTATTGCTCATCAACTAGGTGTTCTAGAGCCATTCCTCCACCCACAAATCATTCAAAGCCACAAATCATACAACCCCAATACCGAGCTTCATTGAAGTCCTTCGATCCGGCATGATCGGGGCGTTTCGGGTTTGTTACTTTTTAAGACGGCATCCTTCGTGGAGACGTGGGCTTGGGAGTAGGCCTTGGCGTGTGGCTACTCTCGAGTCGGTGTACGGGTGACGGAGTCCACCTCGCCGGAGTGGCGGAACGACTACCGGGGAGTAAGTGAGGCGTTAGGCTCGACAGCGAGCCGGTCCTTGTGCGCAAGGGGTAGCCTCAACGGAGAGTGGGAGTTGCGGCTCCGAACTTCGGTGAAACAAATATCGTGTCGCTCTCTCTCATTTACTTTCCGTACTTATTTCCATTGCATTGCTTGTGATGAATTGCGATGCCATGTCTTAGTTTTATATTCACTTCTTTATCGCTTCCGCTTGCTTGATAATTGAAACTAGGATTGGGTCACTTATTAATATGATGCTTAATCAAGAATAATTGAAAAAGTTTTAAAATTGCCTATTCACCCCCCTCTAGGCCTTAGGATCCTCTTTCACTTCTTCTCAGAGTAAATTGGTCAGTTGATCACGTGACCGAGGGAGATGTCCTCGCTCAGCATCAGTTAAATCACGGACCTCAGCAGCAATGTGTAGGTTATTTATAGTTGACTGCATGCTGGCTTTCTATTCTTTATAAACAACACCTATGTGTATTGCCCAACCTCGAAGATGTTTGCGTAATGCATTTATCTTATTATTCCATCGTTGGACAGAGTTATGTCCTTTGACTGGCTTATTCCAAATCTGTACAACTCGATCATAGAAGTCCTCACGATGGAACCATCCAAGTTCTAATATAAACTGTTTTTTGTTCCCTGTGAAAGTCGATGATGTAGTGTCAAGTATAAGCGGTGTATAGTCAGAAACACCTGCATCAAGAGCATGCACCGACACCAACGGATACTTGGACTCCCATTCAGTTGTCATGAAGACTCTGTCTAACTTTTCATAGGTTGGATTAGGCAACGAATTTGCCCAAGTGAACTGGCAACCTGTTAAAGCTATTTCCAAAGATCAAAGCTGTCAATTACAACATTGAATAGAAAAGGCCAACGATCGTTGTATTGATCATTATTTTTCTCCTTGCTACTACTTAATATATTAAAATCACCCCAATGAGAGTGTGGAGCGGGTTTTATTGGTAAGTACGTACTAGTTCGGCTAAGAATGCTGATTTAAAACCATCTTGAGCCGGGCCGTAGACTGCCATGAGGATCCACTTGAATTTATCGGATTTGTTGCAAAGATGGAATTTTACATAAAATTCCCCTTCCACAATGAACGACAAATCCAATATAGAAGAATTAACCCTAAAAGGATACCACCAAATCTGCCATGAGGGGGCAGACAATGCCAAACGAAATCCGCACCACCAGATAGGCGAGATAAATTCGTCTTTGACATATCTTTCTTCCCGGTTTCCTTGATTGCAACAAAATCCAAATTATGTTCCTTAACAGCTTCAACAATGTAACGGATTTAGCCAAGTCTGAAAGACCTCTGCTATTCCAAAAAATACTTCTCATTGTGAAACCTTCTTATTTAATTTACTCCTGTTCTTAGGGAATTTACGTTTCTTGGGCTTTAGAACTGAACTGGATTTTCTAGCATAAGCCATAAGATCACAAATTTTGTGTCCAAATCTGCATCATCCAAATCTATGTCCATCACATCCTTGACCAAATATGAAAGCAGGGCACTATCTATGTCAGTGTCCTCGTCATCACTTCGTACAAAAGGATTTACATCAATGTTACATTGCTTCATTTGATGGTTCTTTGCTCCTTGGTTTCCATGGAGGTCAATTTAGCACTCTTCTTTTATCAACTTCACACGCAAAATCTGGTACAAAAAGGTTGTTTCCTACCATTCTTATGTCCAAACCCCATGGGTTTCCCCAGGTTGGCCTCATCGCACACCCAAAATAAACTAAACACTTCCTTGGTCAGACACTTTGCTCTTTCAGAGTCCAGACCTTAGCTTCCCATGCAGCGAGGGCTGTGAGGCTCAGCTTTCCAAACATCGACGACACCAATTCTTCCTCAAATATGGCACTCTTCAGGCTCCAATTCATTTGTCCCTGTCAGATCACGAGTTGATTTCATCCTATTGGCATTCGTTGGCTCCTCTTCCCCTTTGTCAACCAATCCGTATTCCCTACCCAGCATCCAAGCAAGCTTACACTTGCGAGCAGGATGGTGTCATGGACGGTGTCGGCCTGAGCGAGGAATGAGAGTTTAGGCGAGAGTAGTTGGGCCGTATGAGGCTGTGAATTGCGATTATGTGACTTGGGCCGTGTGTGGGCTGTGTGCGTGTGATGGCAGTCAGTGTGGTGGCTTATATTGTACGCACTGTAGGCAATCTTGCCTTGTCAAAGAAGAAGAAGAAACTACTCCCAACTGAATTTTCCCCTCTATTCTTCCTGTCTGGTTCTTCCCCCTCTTTCATATCCTTGTGAATTCATCACATTTGGTATCAGAGCTTGGTCCGATCCGTGCTACTTTCACATACCGGAGCTTTGATCGGTAAAATTCCGATGGGAAGGTTGGTTGTTGCCTCGGCGATGGTCGTAATCTCCTAAATCATCGGTTCGATTGGCGAGGGTAGGAAGAAACACGGCTCCTCCAAGGCAGTCAGTCCAAGTGCGGCAACTGGTAGAAGCCATGGCGGATATGGAGGCGAGGTTGGGTGAGTTGCTAAGGAAGGAGATGGCGGCATTGAGGACCGACTTGATGACTCATGTGGTGGAGTCGGTGAAGGAAGAGTTGAAGCATCAATTGGTGACAGTGGATCAGAAGCTTGAAAAACATCGGGAAACACTAGAGCAAGCCCAAGTGAAGGTAAACCTATCCATGGATTCTCTAGGTAAAATTCAAGGAGAGCAGGAGCAGATGATAAGAGTGGTGAGGGCACCCCTACCGCAACCCCTGACCATACCAGCACGTGATGGGGCTGGGATTATGGGAGCTCCACGGATGAATCTCAACAAGGCGGCTACTAGTTTAAGGGGTGCTGCAAATCCAGTGAACCCTCAGGTGACGTTTCCACCCCCGACCTAGTTGAAGGGTTGGAGACTTGTCAATCAGGAGAGGGAGGCCACAGTAGAGGGTGGATGCTGAAAATGGATTTTCCAAAGTTTGGAGGAAGTGATGTTAGAATCTGGATCAACAAGTGTGAGACATTTTTTGCGATGTACAAAATATCAGAAGGATTCAAGGTGGCAGCAGCAACAATCTATCCCATGGATAGTGCAGCCCATTGGTACCAGTCTTTCAAAATCAATCACCCTGTGCACGACTGGCAGCCGTTTAAGGAGGCCATTGTTTGTGAGTTTGAACGGAATGAGCATAGAGATAAATTGTAGGAACTTTTGATGCTCAAACAAAATGGATCAGTAGAAGAGTATAAAAGGAGGTTTGAAATGTTGGTTTATCAGTTAAAGTTGTATGAGGATTCGGTTGGGGGATTGATGTTAGTTACACAATTTGTTTTGGGACTGAAAGAAAAGTTGAGGGCAGCAGTAGACATACAATTGCCAGACACGGTAGGGAAGGCTACAGCCTTGGCAGCTATGCAAAAAGTATAGTGGAGAGGTCCAGGAAAGGTTATGGTAAGGGGGTTACTCCAAGGACTAGTGTAGCAGGCCTTACTACTTCTGATAGTGGGCACAAACATAATACAAATAGTCTGAGGTTGGACATGGGAAATGTATGGAAGGCAAGACAACTAAAGGATTATAGAAGATCTAATAATCTCTATTTTTTAAGTGTGGGGAACCATACTCTCCTCAGCATCAATGCAAGGTGACCAATGTGGCAAAATTAAAGGCAATACAGCGGGTGGAGATTATACCTGATGAGTTGTTGGATCTTTTGGTGGAGAAAGAAGACCAACTGGAAGAGGAAGCACATATCTCTTTAAATGCTCTTGCTGGATCAGTTCCGCAAACACCATTCGGTTCAGGGCCTTGGTTAATAACAAGATCATGTTAATTCTAGTGGATTCAAGCAGCTCACATAGCTTTGTGGACAAGAAATTGTTGCACCACTTAAAGTTTCCAACATAGTCAATTCCCTCTTTTAGTGTTAAGGTAGAAAATGGAGATATCCTATTATGTAACTCTCAAGTATCTCAGTTACATTGGTGGATACAAGGCCAAGCGTTTCACCATGACATGAAAGTTTTGGAGTTAGGAGGGTATGATGCTATTCTAGGGATGGATTGGCTGAGTAAGTGGGGCACCATGAAATGCAATTGGGAGGAGCAGTCAGTGATTGGAAATAGTGGATCAAGGGCAAGTTATTCGACTGCAGGGTGTCAAGAAAGACATATCTAACCTAGCTGAAGCCTCTGTCGACCAATTACTCAAATGGTAGGCAGGTAATGATATATGGGCATTGGCAGTAATTGAACATGTTGATCAACTTATGACAACACAAGAGGTGCTCCCTACAGAAATTGCACAACTTCTTCTGAAATACCAGGATGTGTTTGAAGAGCCAAAAGAGCTTCCTCCACACCGGGAGTTTGACCATGCTATCCATCTTTTTCCAAACTCCCAACCAGTGAATTGCAAGCCATATAGATATTCTCCCCTGTAGAAAAACAAAATTGAGAAATAGGTGAAAGAGATGCTACTGGCAGCCGGCAGGCACCGTTTTACCAAGTATGAGCTCGTTTGCCTCACCTGTTCTATTGGTCAAAAAGAAAGATGGTAGTTGGTGTTTCTGTGTGGACTATAGGAAACTTAATGCTCAGACTGTCAAAAGTAAGTTTCCTATGCCTATTGTAGATGAGCTACTTGATGAATTAGCTGTTGCAAAGATCTTCTCTAAGCTAGACTTGAGAGCTGGGTACCATCAGATTAGGATGGTTGAGGAAGATGAAGTTAAAACAGCTTTCAAGACCCATCATGGATTATTCCAATTGGTTTAACAAATGCACCTACCACTTTTCAATGTGTGATGAAATCAATTTTTGCGAGTTACATCAGAAAATTTATGTTGGTATTCATGGATGACATATTAGTTTACAGTCCAGACGTGGGAACTCATGTTCATCACTTGGAGATCATATTAGCTACACTTTGGCAACACCATCTATTTGCCAAGAGGTCTAAATGCTCTTTTGCTGCTACTCAACTGGATAATCTGGGTCACATCATTTCAAACAGGGGAGTATCCACAGATCCTAAGAAAACAAGGGTGGTGGAACAGTGGCCTACACCAACAAATGTTACTGAGCTCGGGGGTTTCTTGGGACTCACAAGTTATTACAGAAAATTTGTTAAGCACTATGGGATGCTAGCTAAGCCACTCACTGTCCTATTGAAAAAAAAGGGCTTCCAATGGACGCAGGAAGCCCAATCATCTTTTCAAAGGCTGAAAAAGGCTATGAGCACCACACCTGTCTTGGTTTTGCCAGATTTTTCAAAGCAGTTTGTGTTAGAAACTGATGCTTGTGATTTGGGCACAGGAGCTGTTTTATTGCAAGAGGGGCATCCTGCGGCATTCTATAGTAAGGCATTGAGCAAACAAAATAAAAAACTGTCAATCTATGAAAAAGAGTTCTTAGCTATTATGATGGCTATTGATAAATGGAGACCATATCTGGTTAGAGGTCCTTTTATTATTAAGACCGATCACAAAAGCTTATGTCACTTGGAGGATCAAGCTCTAACTTCTGAACTCCAATGGAAAGCAATGACTAAATTAGTAGGGCTTCGATTCAAATTTCAATATAAGAAGGGTGTTGATAATAAAGTGGATGATGTTGTATTTAGAGTTGGTCAATTCTTCTCTGTATGGGCCATTTCTTGTGGACAACCTGTGTGGTTGCAAGAGGTCTTAAATTCATATGCAATGGATGCCATGGCTCAATCACTTGTACGGAAGTTGGCTGTAGGGGGAGGCTCATTTGAACAGTTCACACTAGTAGATGGTCTCATCAGGAAACATGGTACTATATGGGCTGGAGCTAACATGGGATTACAAAACAAAATCATCCAGGATTTCCACTCCACACCAATAGGAGGTCATTCAGGTGCCCAAGCCATTTATCAGAGAATTAAAAAGCTTTTTGACTGGACCGATCTCAAATTGTATGTTGATAATTTTGTTAAACAGTGTCAAGTATGTCAACAATCTAAACATGAACAGTGCAAGGTCCCGGTTGTTAACTCCTCTTCCCATACCTAAAAATGCTTAGCATGATATATCCATGGATTTTATAGAGGGGTTACCCAAATCAGATGGATTTTCGATAATCCTAGTGATTGTGGACAGATTTACCAAGTATAGCCATTTCTTGCCCCTGAAACATCCATTCAGAGCAGTGCAAGTAGCCAAGTTGTTTCTGCAGAATATTGCCAAGTTACATGGTATGCCTCGGTCCATAGTATCTGACAGGGATAAGGTCTTTATTAGTAACTCCTGGAAAGAACTATTTTGTTTGTTTGATGTTCAGCTCAATATGGGGACTGCTTGCCATCCTCAATCAGTTGGGCAAACCGAAAGGGTCAATCATTGTGTAGAGACGTATCTCATGTGTGCATGTCATCAAACACCTGCAAAATGGTCTATGTGGCTACCATTGGCTGAGTTTTGGTATGACACCAATTACCACACGGCCTTGCAAGTCTCGCCCTTCAAAGCACTATATGGAATTGATCACGACTACGATATCACACCTGACCTATCTACTACTACTAATGTTGATATTCAGACTATGCTTACTCAACGTTCTCAGTTTGTGGAGCTACTGAAACAACATTTGGCTAGAGATCAATCTCGAATGAAACATTTTGCGGATACGACGCGCTCTAAGAGATAGTTTCAGAAAGGTGAATTGATCTTTTTGAAGCTTCAACCTTATGCTCATCTTCAGTGGTGAATCGTCCCTGTCCCAAGTTAGCTTTCAAGTATTTTGGTCCATATGCAATTCTTGGGAAAATTGGTCTGTCGGCTTATCACCTCAAATTACCGGCTGACAGTCACATACATCCAGTATTTCATGTCTCTTAGCTTAAGCCATTCATTCCAAACTTCACCCCGGTCTCTAATGAACTACCAGATAGTGTATCCCTTGATGTGGTGGATACTGAACCAGAGAAGGTGATTGATCGCAAATTGGTTAAAAGAGGCAACACTGCTCATGTGCAGGTGTTGATCAAGTGGAGGTTTCCACCTCAATCTTCAACAACATGGGAAGATTATCAGGTGGTCAAGCAACGCTTTCCAAATGTAGTCGCTTGGAGGCAAGCTCCTTTTCAGGGCAGGGGGGGAGGGCAACTGTCATGGACGGTTCCGGCCTGAGTGAGGAATGAGAGTTTAGGGGAGAGTAGTTGGGTCGTGTGAGGCTGTGAATTGCGATTATGTAACTTGGGCCGTGTGCGTGTGAAGACAGTCAGTGTGATGGCTTATATTGTACGGATCGTAGGCAATCTTGCCTTGTCAAAGAAGAAGAAGAAACTACTGCCGGCTGAATTTTCCCCTCGGTTCTTACTGAATGGCCGTTGATCTATAAATGGAAGGCCTGGATGGACCGAATGCCCCTCTTGACATTTATACTAGGGGATATGGGTCTGCCATTTTTAGCCTGCATTTTGCACAAAATACTCAATTATTGACCAGATTACATGAACTGCAAGTAGTAAGAATCTACTTCAATTTTCGAAGCACTGAGTATACATAGTAATCCAAACATATAGAACATCAAAAGGAAAGTTTCACATCATTGCTGTTCATAAATGCTAATTGAGTACAAACAGTTTTAGCACAACCGAAGATCACATGCACTTGGTATGCACAGGCCAGAATCCAGAGGACAAATCAGATCCTATTCTTATGGACAGCGGTAACTGTGGAGACCATGGAATCAACACCACACTTGTTTTGGGCATGCGGACCCTTGCAAATCTTGTAGTACCCGCTCTCACCCCAGTTCTCGCCCCACGAGTTCTTTATGATCCAGTAGGGCTTTTCCTTGAAGCGGATCGGCGCATAACCAGCCGATCCATAGCCAACCAGGAGAACACCATGATCAAGGTGCCTCCCACAAATGTATGGGCATGAGACACCACCGATGTATGTCTGCATGAAGACGGCATTGATACCAACTGCATGCAACATATCACAGATGTATGCATCAGGAACAGTCATTTCCATGAAATCCATAGGCAAATTGCTAACTACTGTGAGTGCAATGATCAAATATGTAAATTCTTTGCATCCTTACTTGCAAGTGGGCCATGTTTCACAAGGTTAGCAGCAATTTGACCTTCATCGACAGAGATAACACTGAAATTACTGACTTGAGCAACAATTTTGGACTTGTCGAATTTGCAGGTGCCGTCGCTCCCAGTGTAAGGGTAATCCTTCTCGCTCTCTAGTCCACCAGCTTTTTGGAGATAACTGAAAGCTGTAGTCATCAAACCACCATTACATCCAGCATCGCATGAGCGTGCATCTGATGGATCACACTGTAAATTCATAACAAGAGCATGGATAAATAAAATTAATAATAGCAACACAAGTGAAATTGTTTGCAAAACATAGGAAATTTAATCATTATAGAAGAAATAGTAAAGTACAATTTACCTTTTTAAAAATTGAAGCAATTTTTTACTTAGCAACCTAGAAGTTGAAAATTACATTTTTTTGCCTCCTTAAAGTTGTCTCAATTTGTATGCGGTCCCAGCTCTGTTAGATCTAGTGTTAAGTGCTGAGTTGGCCGTCCACGTGTGCAAATAACAGTGATGTGATGTCCACACGTTGGCAGCCAACTTAGGGGCTAGGGTATAAACTATAAATGGAGACAACTTTATGGAGGCAACAAAGTAATTTTCAGCTTTTGAGGGCTACGTGAAATTTCGTTACATTTTTAAGAGGATTAATTGTACTTAGCTGCATAATTTGAGAGATGTGTTCCGCCATATTAACTGATTTTGGGGCATCTCAAATACTCCTGGTTCTTCTGTTTCACGCTAGTGTTCCTTGGAAAATCATCTATTGTTCTATCGCTATCCCTTGAAATAAAAAGCGACATCTCTCTTTTGTTTTAAGGGATAGGTTGCTTGAGAAAGCCTATCTTCCTTGTTGGCCCGTATAAGCTTTCAAAGTGAAATTGCTGAAACATACAGTTGGTACTTTGGACTTAAAAAATTCCTAGGGTCCTACCACAAGTTCATTGACTTCAGTTATTATATTACAAAGTGGATAAGCTCTAACGTCATTATGTAGATCAGTTTTATTTTTGGGGAAAAACAAATGGAAGTTGGAATGAACTGAAATCCCCAGATTTCTTGGAGTTTTCCACTTATTTCCCTCTCAATTATTCATCGCTATTTTTTAGTGTCACCAGGCAGAGCAGATGGCATCAAGAATAGACACGGCAACAGAAACTAGCGCAGAAACAAGAATATACTTGAATTATCCTTTTAGCAAAACCACACAGGAATTAAGAGTTCATATTCAATACAATCAAAGGTAGAGCAATTCTATGACGGGGAAAGAAGGCAAGATTTTGTGTGCGAAGTATACACCTCGTGGTCGCAGTCGACCATCTGCTGCTCGCTGAGCACCTCCAGCTTCCCGGTGGCGAGGAAGTGCGCCCCCTCCAGCGCCCCGGACGTGCTGAAAGACCAGCACGACCCGCACGAGCCCTGCAGCAACAGCATCGAGCAAACCAACTCAATTCAATCGAATCGAAATCCACCGATACAATCCATGGAATCCGAGAATGAAAGGCTGTTCCTGAATCCAGGAACCGAAGCCCGGCCGGACGCACCTGGTTCTTGACGGGGCCGACGGCACCGTGGTCTCGCCAGTCGAAATCGGCGGGGAGGCCGTCGGTGGGGAGGATGGGGGCCTTGTGCTCCGAGCCGGCGAATCCCTCGAGGAAGCCCCGGCGGGGGCGGCGGCGGAGGCCGAGGAAGCGCTCCCGGAACTCGGTGGGGGTGAGGTCGGAGAACTTGGTGACGCCGTGGACGGCGGAGGGGTCGAGCCGCTGGTGGCGCCGCGCGCGCCGCAGATTGGCCTTGAACACCGACAGCCGGTACGCGTGCTCGTCGGCGTCGCGGTACGACTTGCCGAAGCGCCGGACGAAGCTCGCGAAGTGCCCCTCCGCGTTCAGCTCCAGCTCGTTCTCGTCGCCGCTGCCGACCACCTGCTCGATGAGGGGGTCCTCGGCGGCCGAGTCCGCGGCCGAGGAGAGCGCGGTGGCGCAGAGGAGGAGGAGGCCGGCGAGGAGGAGGAGGCGGTGGCGAGCCATGACTAGCTGGGCTGGGCGGGTCTGAAAGTGAAAGATAATATTTTGCGCGGTTTCTTGCGTGGCTTTGCTCGTTTGGTTGCCTTCTCCGCTTACTTATATGAAGTTGATTGCGTGGTTGCCTTGTAGGCTTGCGATTGCTTGGGGTTACGGAGAATGAGGACAATGATGGTGATGCATAGAGACGAGTCAGCGGGGACGGGTGATGATATTTTGAGAGGATCCGCACCGATCGCTCTTTTTTCCGCCCTTCATTTCTTGTTTAAAATACTATTTCACTCTTCCTTTTATATATTAATCAGCATATCACATATCAGACACTGCATATCTCATCCTCTATCTTCTCTCTCCAACGTAAATATTTTTTTCTAACTACTCCAACCGCCGTGCGTACATGTATAGATGTATAGACGTATAATTATATGAAATAAATTACTGCAGAATGGGCGAACTGTTTATTTACAAAGCATTTAAAATAATTGTTTAAATTTGAAAAATGAATTAAAGGTTTGTCAACGTAGAAAAAGATATTTAAAAATTTAAAAAAAATTGTGCATGTCATGAATCATTTTATTTTGCGGGCAGGGAAAATGATTTGTTGGGAATTAGTGGACGACGTAAACAAATTTAAATAGTACTACCTCCAATCACAAAAAGAAGTCGTCGTTGACTTTTGAACACGTCTTTAACCATTCATCTTATTCAAAAATTCAGTTCAAATATGTAAAAATATAAGTAATACTTAAAATACATTTAATAATAAACCAAATCATAACAAAATAAAATAATATTTAATAACTTTTTTTAATAAGACGAATGGTCAAAGGTGTGTCCAAAAGTCAACGGCGACTTCTTTTTGTGACCGGAGGGAATAATAAATTGTACAGCGGATCCTTGCTCTTGCGCCATGCATAGAGGGCACAGTGCTTGCCTTCCATCCCTTTAAAAATGAAGTCCCGCACCAGCACTGTGCATTCCTCATCGCGGGTGGAACGAAACCCTCCATACACTGTGTAAATAGAGTGCGCAGTGATATGTAGGACTAGATAAAGATGCTCTTAGAACCAGGACCAGAATAGGCATGCGCGCTCTTGCGACTGAGCAGACGCAAAAAGAAGCCGCGGGGCACCGCCGCTGTCAGGCCCCTTCCTCCCTCTTCGGCGTCCTCGCTGGAGATGAGAGAGGGGGGATCCCGGCTCTCCTCCCTCCTCCCTCCCCTCCTCCTCCTCCAAGTGCTCGTCTTCTCTTTCCCCTTCCCCTTTCCTCTTCTTTCCGCTGTCCTTGTGTGTCCAGATCTGAACGCCCCCTCGCCTCCGGCGGTGGTTAGCGGCGGATCTGGACCACCGGGAGCAGGGGGCGGTTGCTGGCCGGGGGTTGGTGGGGGGACGACTGGTGCTAGTAGTTTAGGGCTAGGGTTAGTAGGGTCTAGGTCTGCAGCCAGGATTCGTCTATGGCGCCGTGTCCAGGGGTATTTTGGTCTCCTACTTTCTCCTCTCGGTTGGCGGCAGCACCGGCAATTAGGGGGAGATGCCGGAGTTGGTCTTCTCCTCCGATTGGCCGAGCCTACCCCTCGGAGTTGAACGTTTGTGTGTCTGTAGTGGCAGCGACGACATCGGGGCTTTCGTGACCCGGCTTACGTCTTCCTCGGGATTGGTGGTGCTCGCAACCAGCTCCTCCGGCCATAGGTGAGGCCTCCATGTGCTACAGTTCGTTGATAAAGGCAGCGAAGCAGTTGTCTGAGGTCCACGAGGTCTCACCGTGTCTTCTAGACCTCCACGAGTTGTTCTCCCCCGTGAGGTGGTTTGGCCTTTGGAGGAGACGCTGCCGGCATGCCTGCCGTTTTGTCTTCGTGTATGTTCCCAGCGGTGGTGGCCGTCATGAAGAGGGACAGTGGAACATTAATACCAGATGGGCCTTGATTGAACTTCAATGTATTTGTCACAACCCCGGCTTCATCGGGATCCACTCACAATCCATTGCTAGTCCCAGAGATCAATGCTAGCAACTTGCGAGCGACCGTTTATTGAACATCATCACACAATCACTAATAACTAAGAGAAATAATATATTATGCAAAAGTAATTGTTACACAACTACTTATTACACTTGTTTGATTAAGGATAACATATCTTGTTCATAATATACCAGAGTGCGAAAATTCAAATATGCAGCGGAAAAGTATGATGATGCTTCAACCCGACCCTTGAGCGCCAGCTAATTCTCATCAAAGTCCGGGACAAGATCCTCCTGATCCTAAAGATAGACCGGACCTAATGCTTCTCCTGAATACAAATTTATCTGTGGTTTTTGTATAGTGAGTACACGGCTACCCAGCAAGAGTCCTTATATATGAATGCACGGGTATAACAAGAACATGGTGGATAATTTGCATAAATACCTATTCTAGTCAAGATTAATTAAAGTGTTGTAAAATCATTTGTTGAACAATTAATAAAGATGAACAACTCCCCAAGGTAACAAATAGAGCTCGGCTTCAAAGCCCCTCTCAAAAAACCGCATGTGCCTCGAATACTCAAAACCAAAACCAACCCATCAAAGTTATTATTAAACACATGAGACTACCATGTACGGCCTACCTCCCTCCCATAACCGTGGGAACGGCTATCATGATAGTTTTAACTCGCAGAGTGTAGCACACTTTACCCATAAGCCGAGTGGTACTTTTGCATCTTAGCTCTTCCTTAGGAGCCTAGACCAAGTAACAATACAAGGCGATTCATTAGTTCCTTCATTAACACCGATACCCCTCTAAGGTTTAGCACTGGGCCCCTTGAGCCAACGGACCGCATGACCGATCTTTTCAAAGTAAAGTGTGTTAACAGTCTTCCCTAACTACTAAGCCAGACAAGCACATGTCACAAGAACATGTTAATGCTAGCACTTATAGTTGCGCTTGTTCGGTTTAATGGATTGGCACACGCCCAAAGTCCTTAGACCAAGGTGACTACCTCCAACAATCCACACTCCACAAAACCACCCGACTATGCCACCTTTAGTCAACACACGCCATGTAGGTTTTAGTTGATTAGGTTAAAGTAACTCAGCATCTCCAATCATACCAAGTCACAAGAATAATTAAATGATGAACCTAAATCAACTACCAACCCACGAGCACTAGCATCTACGCACAAGGATAGGCTAGAAATAACAAATAAGGCAGCAATAAAGGGCTAATTCACAAGGTCAATGACGCAGTGTGAATATTAGGTTTCTACCCTTCCCATCAATTTATGCATGAGAAAATAAATAGAAACAATAAACGGGTGAGTTTTGTAAATTGGGAAAGCAAGATGCAACTATCTTGCCTTGTTAGTACTCCGAGTCTTGGAATCCTCCTCCGAACGGCTCCTGCAGACCTCCCGAGCAACATAGACACGGACATCTACACGTATATGTATATGTGCAAGAAACAGCAAAACAAACAACAGAACATATAGCTTAATAAAATATATAAAATTCTAGGGGATTTATGGAAAATAATGGCTCTGGAATCACCTAATTTGGAGTTCGGATGCTCCTGGAACAATTCCTGAAAGTTTAGGATAAATCAGAAAAGGCTGAAAAGATTAAACCGAGAAAACCGGCCGAACCGGACCAACCGGCGCTGGTCAGCAGCATAGCAGGGCGGCAAGGGGCGACACGCGACGGCTCACGATTAGCGGTAGCGGTATGGGCGGCAGCGGGCAACGCGCATGGCGCTGGGACAGAAGCGTCTTGCAGCGTCTTGTGAGTCTGGGCGCGGGCGGCGGGATGGGGACAAGCGTCGGTATTGGTAGGGTCTGGTGATCTTGGCGGCGGGCGCTGGCCGACGAGGCGCCGCGATGATGACAAAGGCGGCGACGGCAAGGGCACAGCTAACTCCGTGAGCCTCGTTTGGCGCGCTTTCTCCACCGATTTGGATGATCCGTATCCATCTGGATCGCCTCGACGAGATCTACAACATGGCACCATCTAATCTTGAGTTTGGCCACGGCACAGAGAGGGATCTGTAGAAAAGGGTTTCGGTGGGGGGGATTTTGACGGCTAGGGTTTAGGACTTGAGGGATTTCGTGATGAGGACTTGGGATAGGGGTCTTGGGGGGTTTATATAGTGCCAAGGACGACCAGGGCTGGGCCATGGGCTAAGAGGTGTTGGATTAGGACTCGAATTCTAATTCGGGTAGAATTCGAATAGGATTTGGGCTTGTTTAGCAGGAAAACGGAGTTTCCTTTGTAGGATTAGGCTAAAATTTGGAGGGTAATTCGGATTAGGCTTCAAAAAGGTCCCCTCCAAATTTGAGCACGAGATTCCCTCGTTTGCTCATTATTTGATGGATTTGACGAGCTCTCGGCAGAACAGTAAAACTTCAAGGAATCACAAGCTAGCTTTGGAATTTGGGCATGAAATTTGGAGGGTTGCTTGATGATGGCTTCAAAGAATTACTGGGATTTTTCCATAATTTTCCTAAATGTCTTCTAGGGTTTTGGCTTAAACCTTAGTTTAAACAAATTAAAACAGGGTTTCGTATATAACAATTTCCATTTTTTAATTTTAATGTTTTTGAAAATACAAGTGACATACGACAAAATTGAGGATGTCACAAACCTCCCCCCTTACGGAGAATCTCGACCCCGAGATTCAGAGAAATCCTGCTCGAACAACTCTGGAAACTCAGCCTGCAAATCTTCCTCCTTTTTTCCAAGTCGCCTCTGCCCCTGAATGGTTGGACCACTGCACTTTGCAAAACTTGATAGACCGACTCCGGGTACACCTTTCTGACACATCCAAAATTTTGACCGGCCTCTCTTTATAGGTCAGATCCTCTTGCAAATCCATAGCCTCCACTGGCATTTGCTCCTCTGGCACCCTCAGACACTTCCGGAGCTGCGAAACATGGAACACATTATGCACTCCGGGCAAATGCTCTGGCAACTCCAACTGATAAGCAACTTCTCCCCGTTATTGGAAACAGACCAATATATCTCGGAGACAACTTCCCAGAAACATGGAATCGACGAAGGCCTTTCATGGGCGAAACCTTTAAATAAACATGACCTCCAACCTCGAACTGCAACTCTCTCATTCGCTTATCGGCATAACTCTTCTGCCTTGACTGGGCGGTCTTCATCCTTTGTTGGATTATCTTGACCTGATCCTCGGCCTCCTTCAATGCATCTGGGCCGAATAACTTTCGCTCTCCAATCTCATTCCAATATAATGGCGTCCGACACTTCCTTCCATACAGAGCTTCAAAAGGCGCCATATGAATATTGGACTGATAACTATTATTGTGGGAGAACTCTACTTATGGCAATGCATTATCCCAACTCTTTGAATCTGACAAAGCCACTACTCAACATATCCTCCAAAATTTGATTCGTCCTTTCAGTCTGCCTGTCGGTCTGAGGATGATAGGCACTACTGAAAGCTAGATGCATGCCCAATAGAGAATAAATCTTCTCCCAAAACTTTGACGTGAACTGGCTTCCTCGATCTGACACGATCCTCTTAGGAACTCCATGCAGACACACAATCTTTGACATATAGATCTCTGCCAACTTAGCACTATCATACCTTGTTCTCACAGGAATGAAATGAGCCACTTTGGTCAATCGGTCAACGATCACCCATATCGAATCAAAACCTCTCTGGGTTCTCGGCAGACCCACAATGAAATCCATACCGACTTCTTCCCGTTCCATTCAGGCACTCTCAGAGGCTGAAGCAAACCTGCCGGTTTCTAATGCTCTGCTTTGACTCTCTGGCAAATATCACACAAAGCAACAAACTCTGCCACATCCTTCTTCATTCTCGACCACCAAGATCTCTTCGATCCAGATACATCTTGGTACTCCCGGGGTGAATAGAATACGCTGAATCATGAGCTTCTTCCAAAATCAACTCTCGAAGATCCTTTTGAGCAGGCACGACGATCCTTTTATCTAACCAAACAATACCTTCCTTATCCATCACAAATCCTGGCGTCTTCTCTAGAATTATCCCAACAATGATATCGAGAATCCCATCATCAACATCTTGTGCCTTCTTGATCTGCTCTTGGAGATCTGGCTGTACTTCCATCATATACAGATGACTATGCACATAACCATACGGAACAATCATCAAATTCAACTTCTCCGCTTCTTCTTGAATATGCTTGCTTCTTGGCTTCCGACTTAGAGCATCGGCAACCACATTAGCCTTGCCTTCGTGGTAATGGATACCCACATCATAATCCGATAACTGCTCCAACCATCTTCTCTGGCTCATATTCAGATCTGGTTGTGTGAATATATAATTTAGGCTCTTATGATCCGTATATATTTCAGTGCGATTACCATTTAGGTAATGCCTCCATATCTTTAAAAGCATGCATCACGGCAGCTAACTCCAAATCATGAGTGGCATAATTCAACTCATAAGGTCGTAATTTTCGCGAAGCATATGCAACAACTCTCCCTTCTTGCATAAGCACACATCCGATTCCCAACTTCGAAGCATCACAATACACCTCAAAGTCTTTATGAATATCCGGCAAAACTAATACCGGTGGCGAGGTTAGCTTCTTCTTCAACAACTTGAAGCTGTCCTGGCACTGAGCTGTCCATTTGAACTTAACATTCTTCTTTAACAACTGGGTGAGTGGTCAAGAAATCTTAGAAAATCCCTCGATGAAACGATGATAATAACCAGCTATTCCAAGAAAACCTCTGACCTTGGTAACTGACTTTGGTACCCTCCATTCCAAAATCTCACTGACCTTGGACGGATCCACAGACACTCCATCTTCCGAGATAACATGACCAAGAAATGCTACCTCTTTGACCCAGAAGTTACACTTTGAATACCTGGCATACAACTGATGCTCTCTCAACTTCTCCAACACCAGTCTCAAGTGCTCGGTGTGCTCTTCCTCATTCTTAGAATAAATGAGAATATCATCAATGAACACCACAACGGATTTGTCCAGTTACTCCATCAGGACCTTGTTCATAAGCATCATAAAATGAGCCGGAGCATTTGTGAGTCCAAATGACATCACCGTATATTCATATAATCCATATCATGCATGAAGTGAAAACTGTCTTTGGGATATCTTTTGATTTCAACTTGATCTGATGATAACCGGACCTCAAATCGATCTTGGAAAACACCTTGGCTTCTTCAGCTGATCGAGCAAACCATCCACTCAAGGCAATGGATACTCATTCTTGATGGTCACTTCATTAAGCTTCCGATAATCCACACACATCCTTAGGGTCTTCTCACGCTTCTTCTCCACGAACAACATAGGCGATCCCCATAGAGAAACACTTGTCTGATGAAACCCTTGGCTTTCAAATCTTCAAGCTACGTCTTCATCTCCGCAAGCTTCTTAGGACTCATACGGTACGGACGCTGAGAAATAGGCTCCGTACACGGATACACATCAATGCTGAACTCAACTTCCCGATCTGGCGGAATTCCAGGCAAATCTTCAGGAAAAACATCCATGAACTCATTCACTATCGGAGTCTTCTCTATCTCCATGCATCATCTTCAGGTGATGCAATCTTGGCAACCGAGATTTCTTTAAATAAGGACACATACTTGATGATCTCTCCACTTAAAGTGGTAAGGGTTACTGATCTATCAGCGCAATCAATCTTACCCTTATACTTACTCAACCAATCCATTCCCAAAATCACTTGGATACCTTTGGATCGATCATGATCAAATTAGTGGGAGACTGATTTCCTCCAATGTCTAAATCCACATTCGAACATCCCACATTCGCATTCATATCCCCACCAGGCGATTGAACAAGCAAAGACTGCCTAAAGGGTACTACCCTCCAACCATTATCAACAATAACATCTTTGGCAGTAAAAGAATGCGACGCTCCCGAATCCAACAGAAACAGGGATTGAGTTTGCCAAGAACGTACGGAGAACAACGTCTTGAACATTCTGCACTTCTTCAACTGTGACTTGATTCACACGTCCACTTCCTTGGAGCGTCTTGAATGCACTCCCATGATTCTGCCCTTGAATCAGCTGACGAGCAGGCGTCCCTCCTTGGTTCTGATGAGGTTGGCCTCCCTTGTTGTGCGGACAATCATACGATAAGTGACCCTGCTGATGACACTTGAAATAGGTCACACCCGCAATAGGAGTCTTGGTCTGATTCTGCACTTGGACTCCAACTTGCTGCGGCTGGCGAGCTTGCTGAAAATTACCCGCTTGCTGAGGAGTAAATGACTGCTTGGAACCCGAATTCTGAAACTGCCTCGGCTGACTCTGATTCTGCCCGAAACTTGGGGCTTGATGAGTCCGGGGCCTTGAATTACTGTTAGACTGCTGAGAAGTGAACTTCCTCTTCTTCTCATCATTGTGCTTGCGCTGGGCTCTCTCTAGGATACGAGCCTTTTCGGTGACATCGTCAAATGTCTCACAACGAAGCGGCTTCAGCTGAACACCATACCAACTGTCAAGCCCTTTAGTGAACCTCCAGACCTTAGCATTTTCAGTAGCCACAAGATCTGGTGCATATCGAGACAACTCGATAAACTTGCTGATATACTGATCAATGGATCTGTTATTCTTGCGCAGTCCCTCGAACTCGCGCTTCTTCTTCTCTTGGATGCTCATCGGAACATGATGGTTCTTGAAGACCTCAACAAAGTCAACCCATCCCATGTTCACATTGTTCGGGTTGGTGGCGCAATAATTCTCCCACCAATGGGCATCATTCCCCTTCAACATATGAGCAGCGTACTGCATGCTCTCATAATCATCACAATTGGCTAGGTAGAACTTATTCTCTATATTCTTGATCCAATGTTCAGCTTCTACTGGGTCTCTACGGCCAGAAATCTCCGTTGGCCGAGTCCCCATGAACTCTCTGAACTTAGACTGCGGCAACCCTGGCATTGGCATTGGCTGCGGCGGCTGTTGGTTCAAATGATCCACAATCAGATGCAAAGCTTGGAGAGTCATTGCATCATGCGCAGTTCTGCCGGGCGGCGGAGGTAGCGGGCGACGGTTGCTTCTTCTTCTTCTTCGCCGAGGTCATGATCATGGATCTTGAGCAGCGACATTGATCGGTCTTGCTTGGTTGACTTGCCCTTGGTCAATGGCTTGACCACCCTGGGCTGCTGCATTCTCTTGATTGGCCTATTGATCCAACTCCTCTTGCAGATTGATGGGTAACGGCTGAACTCCACGTCCACGACCCTGACCTCTTCCACGACATCTTCCTTTGCCACGAGCTTCACTTCCACGACCTCTGGCCATCTACTGGGACAGAAAGAATAGGAAAGAAGACTAACCAGTATGCGACATCCTTAGGATATAATAGTTTTATAAACGTTTTTATCACTCCATTCAAGGATCCAAATAAAAAGCAACACTCCACATGCTAAAGAGAGCATGCTCCAAATAAATCCAACTCAAGCATAGGTTACAACCACATACAATGAATTAGTGCATTATAGTATTGCTGTCATTATCAGCTATTTATTCTCCATACATAGGAAGCACTAAAGTTTATTTAGTGAAGAACTCTCCCTTTTTCAAAAACTGAATAGAACCTTTTTTTTGAAAGTGTACGGACTGTACGAAAAGAAAAAACAAATACTGTACCGCACAAGTTTCTCTTTTTTTATTTCCTTCTTCTTTTTCTTCTTTTTTCAAAAACATTTTTCAACTTACCTCGATTCTCGTACATCGTCTTCCTTCAGTTTTTGTTTCTAATGGCAGGTCTTGCGTCATCTTCCTTCGATCTTCTTGTCGTTGCATAAATTAAAGGCAAAACATTGCACCAAACAATTTACTACTAAATAACTAGATATTACTATTAACCTAGTAAATGAATATCCGTATCTCACTGAGAAAGCCAAAAGTTGTTACGGTATACTCCACACAAAAATAACAACATATATATATATATGTATATATATATATATATTTGATATACGACCTCTAACACTTAATCTTTTGAAAGTGACGGCTCTTCATCTTCATGAAGTAGTCTTCTATTTCTTCTCTTGATCAACGACGGTCTCTTCTTCTTTGACGTTCGTGTTGGAAGCAATACTTCTTCTCGAACAATTTTGGTGTATTGACTACACTTTTGAATTATGGGGGTGGATAGAATAAAACTTTGTAAGGTAGAAGAATAGGCCAGGATGGAATGAAATTTTGAAGGTGAGTAGGGAAGGGTGAAAGCAAGAATTCCTAGCTAGTAGAGAGATACTAGACTTTAGAAAGATCAGAAAGTAGCAAAGGAGCTTAAATACAATTTTTATTGAAATAAATCCTTAAGGTTTAGAGGTCGACTAGCTACGCTTCCTAGGGTCAGACTGGCTCTGATATCAACTTTTGTCACAACCCCGGCTTCACCGGGATCCACTCACAATCCATTGCTAGTCCCAGAGATCAATGATAGCAACTTGCGAGCGACAGTTTGTTGAACATCATCACACAATCACTAATAACTAAGAGAAATTATATATTATGCAAAAGTAATTGTTACACAACTACTTATTACACTTGTTTGATTAAGGATAACATATCTTGTCCATAATATACCAGAGTGCGGAAATTCAAATATGCAGCGGAAAAGTATGATGATGCTTCAATCCGACCCTTGAGCGCCAGCTAATCCTCATCAAAGTCCAGGACAAGATCCTCCTGATCCTGAAGATGGACCGGACCTAATCCTTCTCCTGAATACAAATTTATCCGTGGTTTTTGTATAGTGAGTACACTGCTACCCAGTAAGAGTCCTTATATATGAATGCACGGGTATAACAAGAACAGGGTGGTTAATTTGCATAAACACATATTCTAGTCAAGATTAATTAAAGTGTTGTAAAATCATTTGTTGAACAATTAATAAAGATGAACAACTCCCCAAGGTAACAAACAGAGCTCGACTTCGAAAGCCCCTCAGCAAAACTGCACAGGCCTCGAATACTCAAAACCAAAACCAACCCATCAGGTTATTATTAAACACATGAGACTACCATGTACGGCCTACCTCCCCTCCCATAATCGTGGGAACGGCTATCATGATAGTTTTAACTCTGCAGAGTGTAGCACACTTTACCCATAAGCCGAGTGGTACTTTTGCATCTTAGCTCTTCCTTAGGAGCCTAGACCAAGTAACAATACAAGGCGATTCATTAGTTCCCTCTGTTAACACCGATACCCCCTCTAAGATTTAGCACTCGGGCCCCCCCTTGAGCCAACGGACCGTAGCCCGATCTTTTTAAAGTAAAGTGTGTTAACACTCTTCCCTAACTACTAAGCCAGGACTAGCACATGCTGCGCAACATGTTAATGCTAGCACTTATGGTTGCGCTTGTTCGGTTTGGCTGGATTGGCACACGTCCAAAGTCCTTAGACCAAGGTGACTACCTCCAACAATCCACAGTCCACAAAACCACCCGACTATGCCACCTTTAGTCAACACATGCCACGTAGGTTTTAGTTGATTAGGTTAAAGTAACTCAGCATCTCCAATCATACCAAGTCACAAGAATAATTAAATGATGAACCTAAATCAACTACCAACCCACGAGCACTAGCATCTATGCATAAGAATATGCTAGGAATAACAAATAAGGCAGCAATAAAGGGCTAATTCACAGGGTCAATGACGCAGTGTGAATATTAGATTTCTACCCTTCCCATCAATTTATGCATGAGAAAATAAATAGAAACAATAAACGGGTGCCGACGGTTGGGATATTGACCCAAGTCAACTAAGGTTCTTCAAGAGGGAGATAGGAGACACGCCGAACAGAACGAACAACAGCGAACAGGGAGACAGGGGTTTTTATCCTGGTTCGATCCTCTCAAGGAGATAATAGCCCTATGTCCAGCCTTTTCTTATATCAAAGATGATTACAAGAGGTGGCTCGACGAGACGAGCGAGTCTCGGCGAGATTATGGGTGTACAAGAGAGCAATGCGAGATGATGCGCTAAGTCTCGATCTTCTGGCCCCTCGACACGTTGCAGGGGCTCTATTTATATAGTGTTGAATAAACCGACCTACCGAGGGAATATCGGGCCGGGCTAACAACTAGATCGTAACGAACTCGACGTGCCAAATATATCCCGAGGCAAATATGGCATACTCATAGTCTTGGGGATCACGACGTCTGCTTCAATCCGGGAAACCACGTCCGGGTCTTCACGTAGCCGCGCAGAACTCTTGGGCTCAAACACGAAGTCTTAGGCCGTTATGAACCGTACCAGCGAAGGGCTGTTCGGCAGGATGCACACGGGCCTGATAGAACCTTCCAGGGAGCTGGGCCCTGGTAGGCTGTTCGATTGGGCCGTCAGGGAGTGGGCCATGGCAATGGGTCATGATTTTATCCCCGACAACGGGTGAGTTTTGTAAATTGGGAAAGCAAGATGCAACTATCTTGCCTTGGTAGTACTCCGAGTCTTGGAATCCTCCTCCGAACGGCTCCTGCAGACCTCCCGAGCAACGCAGACACGGACATCTACACGTATATGCATATGTGCAAGAAACAGCAAAACAATCAACAGAACATATAGCTTAATAAAATATATGAAATTTAGGGATTTATGGAAAATAATGGCTCTGGAATCACCTAATTTGAGTTCGGATGCTCCGGAACAATTCCCCGAAGTTTAGGATAAATCGAAAAAGGTGAAAAGATTAAACCGAGAAAACCAAATTAACCGAACTAATCTGGCGCCGCTGTCAGAAAAGGGCGGCAAGGGGCAACAAGCAGCGGCTCGAGATTGGCGGGTGCGGGTGCGGGGCGGCTGCAGCGGCAACAAACGGCGGGTGCGGGGCGGCTGCAGCGGCTGCCATGGCCAAGTTCTCAGGCACCAGCATTACCGAGGAGGACTTGAGAGTTTGGGAGGAGGAGGGCCATATCGACGCCGGTAGCTGGAGGCTGCCCGGGGAGGAGGAAACTCCGGAGCCGCTCGAGGGCGAGTTCGTCAACTTCGAACAGTTTGCACTGTTCGGGTTGAGGTCTCCCGAGAGCGACTTCGTGGAGGCCTTCTTAAACATCAGTGGATTAGAGGTGACGAACCTCAATCCAAACTCCATCCTCTAGATGGTCGTTTTCGCACACTTGTGTGAGGGCTATCTGGGAATCGATCCGCCGGTGGGACTGTTCCTGCACTATTACAAGGTGACAAGGAGCTGCTCCGCCGCTTCGGCGCTGGGGTGCTACTATCTCAAGCTCCGGACCACCGCCGACGACGCGCCGTACCCCCGTCCGCCATTGCTCGACTCGATGGGCGTATGGTGGACGAGGTGGTTCTACAGCAAACGGAGCGACGACAGCAAGCTCGTCTTTACCGGGAAGGCGCCGGCGAAGGGAACACCGATGCCTCGGCCGGAGATATCCGCCGAGGATTGGTACTTGACGAGGAAGATTGCCTCGCTCGTGGTCCTTGGGATCACGGGCAGGGAGATCATCCGGGACTACACAGCGAACAGGATCTGTCCGCTGCGGAGAAGACCCTATCCCTTCTATAAGATAGAGGGTTGGGAAGACATCTTCAAGGAGAGCACGGGTAAGTGCCTTTAAGACTCAACCTTTCTTCGATGGTTCATCCAAACAGAAACTAACAGAATCTTCTGCTCGGGCAGTGATGCCTACCGACGCATGGGTGACCGAACAGGTCGACTCCGTGCTGAAGGCAGCGAAGAAGGACGGCGAAGTCACCGGCGAGGTGGCATTCACCTGCCCACGCAACGCATTTCTCCCGCACGCATTTGAGGTAAGTCATTTAGACCCAGCCTGCGTTGCTAGACTTGTACTGTTGAACACGCTAACATTCGCTTCTCACATGAACAGGAGGACCAGCTGATCCTTGGAGGGATCGTGGAGGAACTCTCCGGATCCGAAAAGGAGAAAGCGAGAAAGGGCAAGGCCAAGGCGGCCACGAAGCCCAAGGTGGCGGCAGAGCCGACACGGAGCTCATCGCGCCATGGCGGCCGCCAACCCTCGAAGAAGCCCCCTGTGGCAACGAAGCGCGCCGAGCAAGCCAAGCAAGTGCGCGGACAGTTAAGCGGGCGACGACCAAGCCCGTCCCTCCTCGCCGAGCAAAGCGACGAAGAGATTAGGATCATGACCCTCTGGCTTAAACGCTACGCGCAGGCTCACCCGGGCCATATGGCACGGCAGCAACAGGTCGCCGAACAGAGGAGGCTTGAAGAGGAGGTCGCGTGCAAGGAAAGGCTACTTATGCTATGCGAGAAGAGCGCCACCAAGAAGGAGCTGAGCTCGTCGCCACGAGCATCCGGAGGCCAAGGCGAACAAGAAGCCAAGGAGCCCCCGAGGAAAAGGCGAAAAGTCTTGGCGAGGAAGAAGAAGATCAAGCCCTCTGCGGCAGGTATGTAGAAACGAATCTTGCGACCCTACGACTTTCCTAACCGCGTTGAACTTAACTCACCATTTTTCTTTACATCAGCTATCCAGGAGGAGATCGCCACGGACAACGTGGACGTGGCGATCGAAAGATCCCCTCGCCGCCGAAAGCACCGCACGGTGCGTCGCAGTAAAGGCGTTAGCCGACCTCAAGGACAAGCTGGCAACGTGGAGCTTGCTCCCGCCAGGCTCCAGCGAGCAGCTCGACGCGCTGAAAGGTGTGGTGGAGCGACTGGAGGCGGAGGAGGCGGCACTTGGCGCCACGGATAGCGGGGCCAAGGTATTGGCACCGCAAGCTGCCCGAGGTGGGACCGAGCAGGCGGTCCTACCGGGCACTTCGTCGCAGGGGCAGCCCGTCCCTGTGGCGACGGAGGGCACTGGCGAGCAGGGCGAAGACCCCGCAGCCAAGGAGCAAGAAGGAAGCCACGAGCAGGGTGTACGAGCTACCCCGCCAGTGGAGGACCTGGTGTCGCCTAGCGGAGCGGCACCGATCTTGCCCGAAGACAAACGGGCGGAAGAAGAAGAGCCGAGGCAGGAGCGCGGGGGCGATAGCTCGCCTGCCGCGACTGCCCCAAGGCGAGCACGTGCCCGCACGGGAAGGTCGATGCGGAGAGGTCACCGCACAGGCCTTATCTCGCACGAGCGAGGCTTCGTGACCCATGGTCTCGAAGATCGCCTGCACCGGAGTCTGAAGCGCCGGCTCGGAAAGGTAATCCTCAAAACCGAAACTTAGTCTGCTCGGGCTAAAGCTGCCCAAGGCTTAACATGGTCTTCTCTCTTTCAGTTCGTCGAGGGCACCATGGAGGACCTCGTGGAGGGGGTCACCGTGGAACGCGCCGTCGTTATAGCGGGCTTCCGGGAGCATCTCCAAACAAAGGGACTCGCGGGAGAGCCCTCTGCACCAGCCCGAAGCCGGACCCGGCTGAAGGCAAAGGTGAGAAAGCTCAAAGCCCAGTTGACCGAGGAGAGGCAATCCTCCGGGGCTCTTCGTGAAGAGGCCGAGGAGCCGGCGCAGTCGCGGGCGGACGTCATGAGGGAAAGCAGGGCCGCACGAAGTGGCTCGAGGAACAACTCCATGACGTGTCCCAATGGCGGAGCCTGCCCGCGGCGGAGATGAAGGACCTCAAGGCCCAGCTCGCCGAAGAGAGGCTAACCGCCATCGAGCAGCTCAAGGCCGCCGAGCAGCGGGTCAGTCAGAGCGAGGCTCTGTCCGAGGTGCTGCGTGCCAAGACCGAAGAGGTCGAGACTCTCCGTGCAGAGGCAGCGGAGCGGGCTCGGCTCAGCAAGGAGGAAACCGATCGTCTTCGAGCTGAGGACAGAGAAGAATTCAAGGTGAAGGAGAAGTTCTGCGCCTGAAGATAGAGATCGAGGCACTAAAGGAGCAGCTCGCTTCAAAGTAGAAGTAGGGTTGTACTCCTTGTACCTGCAAACTTTTGACTATGCAATAAAGATATAACTTTTGCACAATAAGACTCACCTTTTCCCTGCAAAAAAGAGCAGCAAAAAGACAAGAATGAACAGGAAACTAAGAGCGGAGGCACAACAGCGCTAGAAAGTTTTAAGGAAAACCGGTAGAACGCTTAGCCTAACTCCCAGCCCCCGTTGTGCAGCTGCTCGAAAACCTGAGTGTGCGAACTCGAACATGTGCACAAGAGAAAGAGCGACACCCTAGCCCTCTGTACGGACGATGCTCGAAAACCTAAGTTTGCGAATTCGAGCACGTGCGTAGAGAGATAGAGCGACACCCGTATCTTGATCGACTTGTTCCAAGAACTGCTCGTTGACGTTAGTTAGGCGATTCATAGTTGAACCGAACAAGGAAAGTGCCTCTGCCGCGGGGGGCTTACGAGAGCAGGCTTTGCCAAGTGGTTGTGCCGTTGACGGTAAGTGCCTCTGCCGCAGAGGGCTTACGAGAGCAGACTTAGCCGCGAGGCGAAAAGCCGTTTTACGCAACCCTGAATTTAGGAACTTGTTGAAACCAGATACGGGCATGGAAAACCCTTCAGATCGCGGAGCCAAGTGTTCGCAAGGCCGGGCAGCCATCAAGTGTTACAAGAGAGAAGGCAGTCTAAGAAGACAGAGATGTGAAAAAGGGGCCGCGGGGGGCCGTGAAAATTCACTGTTTATTGGATTGAACTTTACATGGCAGCCCGAGAGACTTGGACGAACAAAGGCGCGAAGTTTGACAAAAAGCCGCGGTTAAGCAAACACGAAAGACCTACACAAAAACTTACGGCTGGTCGATGTTCCAAGTGCCGGTCGCCTCTCTCCGTCCTCCATAGCCAGCGTAATGCACCCGGGCGAAAGCGTAAGAAACGACAGCGGTGTATGGGCCTCCCAACGGGAGTTAGCTTTGGCATTAGATGTTCGACACGGCGCGAACGAGGTCGCCGCCTTCAAAGCCCTTGGTCGAACTGGTTGGCAGCGTGTTGGCGAAGAGCTTGCCGGTAGCGCCATTCGACTTGTGCCCGCTCGCGTGTGCCTTCGAGGAGATCGAGATCGAGTAAGCGCTTTGCTCGTCGTCAACCAAGTTGACCGAGCTCGTGCAAGGCGAACCGAGTACTATTTCGGGCGGCGTAATGGCTTCGCACCAGAGACCAATTGAAAGGAGTTTCCGCTTGTTCTACCGCCGTGGTGCGAATCGCCTGAGGACGGAAGGAACCTCGTCAACCCAAGCCTTGTTGTGCACGCGAGGGCGCGAACACGCCGCCGTTTGATACCCTGGACGATCTGTCCGTTAGCTCGCTCGACTGCTCCATTGCTATGTGGGTGTGCCACAGAGGCGAAACAGACCTTGGTGCCCAAATGCTGGCGATTTCGAATAGCTCGCTCAACTGGTACCGTTATCCGTGATCAGCTTGTGGGGATTCCCAAAGCGCGTGACCACATTGCTTTTGAAAAAGCGCACAGCCGTTTTGGCGTGAAGAGATGACACAGGCTCTGCCTCAATCCACTTTGTAAAAGTATCGATGGCGACGAGCAAGTGTGTGTAGCCCTTGTACCCTTTAGGGAATGGGCCGAGCAAATCCAGACCCCACGTGCAGAAAGGCTAAGATGGGAGGATTGTTTGGAGCTCTTGGGCGGGCTTATGTGCCTTCCGGGCGTGAAATTGGCAAGCTTTGCACTTAGTCACTATGTCCTGGGCATCTTGTAACGCTGTGGGCCAGTAATAGCCCATGCGAAACGCTTTGCCGACCAGAGTTCTAAAGGAGGCATGGTTGCCGCAGGCACCCTCGTGTATGTCCCTAAGAAGGAACACACCCTCCTGTTGAGAGAAGCACATGGAGAGGACTCCTAGCGCACCTTGACGGTAAAGGATGCCGTCCACAAGCTTGTATGGACCAGCATGCCTTGCAAGCCGGGAACGCTCAGCTTCGTCTTCGGGCAGCCTGCGCGATGACGGAGACAGCACCATCTGTCTCTGTTGCCTCGTCCGGAGACGTGATAGAGGGCTTGTAAAGGTGCTGGACGAGCACCCCTGCCAGAGCAGGTTCGCGTGAGGATCCATATTTGGACAGCTGGTTAGCCAAGAAGTTGCCCTTCCTGGGCACGAAGAGCACTTCGAAAAATCGAAAGTGCCGCTCCAACTTCCTCACTTCAACCAGGTATCGCGCCATTGAGTCATCGCAGCACTGATACTCCTTGTTTACCTGATTGATGACTAGTTATGAATCTCCCTTCACAGTCAGCCGTTGGACGCCGAGCGACTTGCACGCTCTTAGTCCTGCGAGGAGGGCCTCGTACTCCGCAGCGTTGTTAGTCGCTGCAAAGTGTAGTTGGATAGAATACTGGAGTTGCTCTCCTTAAGGGGAGATGAGAACAAAACCAGCCCCGAGTTTCCAGTACGCAAGCCATAAAAAAACATGGTCCAAGGGGGTTCATCAGGTTGCTCGAGAGCTTCCTGTGATTTGGGCGGGCAGGTCCATTCAGCGACAAAGTCAGCCAAGACCTGGGACTTAATAGCGATTCGAGCGACAAATGTAATGTCAAATTCGCCAGCCCATTGCCCATTTAGCTATAATGCTCACGCCTTCCTTGTTCCTTAGGATTTCTCCAAGAGGGAACTTGGTCGGGACCAGTATTTAATGCGTCTGGAAGTAGTGCCGAAGCTTCCTGGTGGACATGAGTAAAGCGTAGAGCAACTTCTGGACCTCAGGGTAACGCTCCTTAGATCCGTGAAGCACCTCGCTCACGTAATAGATTAGCCGCTGTATGCCTTTCCTTTCCACCGTCAAGACCGCGCTCACCGCTTGCGGCAAGCAACCAAGGTACAACCAAAGCTGCTCGCCGTGGCGCGGGGTAGTCAAGACAGGTGGGTTGGACAGGTATTGCTTTAGATCTCGGAAAGATCGATCAGCCTCCTCTGTCCATTCGAAACCATTGTGCTTGCGCAGGGCCTTAAAGAAGGGCAGCCCGCGTTCGCCCTGACGGAAAATAAACCTGCTCAAGGCAGCCATCTGTCCGGTGAGGCTCTGGACTTCCTTAACGGTAGTTGGAGCCTGCATGTTTTCAATGGCCTCGATTTTTTCTAGGTTAGCAAAGATTCCTTGTGAACCAATTACATAACCGAGCAACATTCCAGATCGAACACCAAAGGTACACTTCTCTGGATTTAATTTTATTCGATGCCTGTTGAGATTTTGAAAAGTCTCGGCCAAGTCTTTTACATGATCTGAAGCATACTTGCTCTTTACAATTATGTCATCGACATAGACCTCTGTGTTTTTTCCGTCTTTGCTCGGGAAGTTCTTCTCCATTGCTACCGAACGTGGCACCAGTATTGCGCAGACCGAAAGACATGGTCGTATAGCAGAAAGTGCCGAAGGGGGTGATGAATGCAGTCTTCTCTTCATCCTCGGGGAAGATGCTTATTTGGTGATAACCGGAGTAAGCATCCAAAAAACTCAAGAGCTGGGCATCCGCAGTCGTGTCGACCAACTGGTCTATGCGAGGCAGCGGGATGTTGTCCTTAGGACAAGCAGTGTTCAGATCTGTGTGATCGACACACATCCTCCACTTGCCGCCTTTCCTCTTTACAATGACAGGGTTGGCCAGCCACTCGGTGTGATCAACCTCGCGGATGAAACCGGCAGCGAGCAGCTTGCTGAGCTGATCCTTGATGATCCCCTGCTTGAAGTCCGAAAAGCGACGAAGCTTCTGGCGAACAGGCTTTTTGTCCGGTCGGACGGACAATTTGTGCTCGATAACCTCCCTTGGGACTCCGGGCATGTCAGACGGTTCCCAGGCAAACACGTCTGCATTAGCTCGGAGAAAGGCAATGAGCTCGATTTCCTATTTGGGGTCCAGATTGGCCCCCAAATGAACTGTCTTGGAGGAATCATCCAAAGACAGCGGAACCTCCTTGGTCTCTCCTCCTGGCTGAAGGGAAACCCTAGGGCGTGCAGACTTGGTCTGCGGAACGTCGGGACCTCGCGACGGAAGCTGGTCGACCAGGGCAAGGGACTGCTCGTCGCAATCCAGAGCAGCTTTGTAGTTGCCCTTGACCGTGATCACACCGTTGGGACCCGGTATCTTCATGCAATGGTAAGCGTGGTGGGACACAGCAATGAACTTGCCAAGAGATGGCCGGCCCAAGATCGCGTTGTAGGAGGATGGGAAGTCGACCACGTCAAACGTGATCAACTCTGTCCGGAAATTGCTTGGACTGCGGAAGGTAACGGGCAGAACAATCTGCCCCAACGGCCGAACAGCTTCACCCGGGACAATGCCGTAGAAAGGCATCGCGACCTCTTTAAGCTTGGAGCGAGGAATTTACATCTCGTCCAAGACCTTAGCAGAAAGCAAGTCCAAAGCGTTCCCGCCGTCGATCAAGACGCGGCCAACTCTGGCGTTGCTGATGGTCGGGGCGACCACCAGTGGGAGCCTCTGAGGCTTGGTCATCCCAGTGGGGCAATCCTCCTGAGAGAAGGAGATGGAAACCTCGGTCCAATTCATCGATTCGGGTTGAGGCTTGCCCTTTTCAACGTTGTGGACCTCCCGGGCAGCTTCCTTGAGGCTGCGTCGAGAGGTATAAGCCGAGGAGCCGTCGAAGATGACGGCGATATGGTTCACGGGCTCTTGATACTCATCGTTGTCCCGACCACCATCATCGGTTTGGCGCTTGGCCTTACCGGCTTCACCTTTTTCGGGCAGGGTGGGCATTGAGCCCTTGCCGTTGTAGAAATCCTCGAGCTTTGCAGCCTAGGTCCTGCAATGGCGTGTATCGTGCCCGTAGTGCTGGTGGAACTTGCAATATCGGTCACTTGGACCTTTCTTGCCTTGGTTGCCTCCCTGGGCGGGCTTCTTGCCCTTATAGTTATTGTTGGGCCTTTTCTGCCCATCCTTAGGAGGAGGTGTGCAATCTATACCAACATTTATGTTGTTCGTGATCACCCTTCTTTTTCTTCTCGGGACTTCTTGTCACCGTGATTGTTGTCGCTCTTCTTCTTTTCTCCACACCAGTCAAGGGCGGCGGCTTCGCCTTGTCGAACGCCTTCTTATATCAATACGATCTGCGCCGTTGGCATAGCGATCATCCGTCTTGAACAAGTCGCTGATGATCCAGTCTCATTGATCTCGAGATCTGGGTGAGCCGCCATCGCAGATACACCGCTTTTAAAGACGCGACAACAGATTCGTCCGAGATGTTCGGGATCGTATGCGAATCTTGATGAAACGCTTCACGGTTATGGAGGGTCTCCCGCTCATCCGGATCATCCGTGCAGATCATCCTCCTTGCCCGGACGCACGCAACAGCTCTGGATGTTGGCAATCAGAGCGTCACAAAGCTGGTTCCAAGAGCTGATGGAACCCTCTTGCTGATTGAACAACCACGTCCGAGCAGCACCCTCAAGTACAGTCGGGAGGTAGTTCGCCATGACAAGCTCATCACCCCCGGCCGCCATGATGGCCGTTGCATAGATGGAAAGGAACTCCTCTGGGTTCTGAGTCCCATTGTACCTCTCCATGTGTCCGGGCTTGAACTTTGAGGGCCATCGAACAGAGCGAAGCTCGTCAGAAAAGGCCCTGCAGCCCAAGGCATAAGACCGGCCACCTTCCCCAGCAGAACCTAGCCTTGAAAAGACATTGGTGTTGTTGGTCGGGGGAACCCTAGCTGAGCGTGAGGTTTCTGCCTGGAGGAATTCTCTCCGTGATAAGCCTCCGCGCGCCTTCCTCGTGATCGCGACGACGCGCTCCTCGCGAGGGGATCATCCATGATCGTCGCGCACACGCTTGCCCCTGTGGTCGCGATGACTACGGGGACTTGGCGAACGGCGTCGATCACGGGCAGCTTGCTCGCGGACAGTGATCCTCCGACGGTGACGGCGGTAACACGATCGGTTGGATGGCTCGCTGTCCGAATCCACCCGGACAGGCTCGCCGCGCTGCCCAGATGAAGCTTCACCTATAGATTTAAGGCCCTCGGCCAGTTTCTCAAGGTGAGTAGTCTTATCAGACGCCCACAAGGACGAGATTGTCTGGTGAGCGGATCTGACACGGCCGCCAGGCTCGGAGCCGCTCCCGCTCGCTCAATTGGTCTGGGATCTCGAGGCATCCGCGTCTTGCCCGATTGAGTCTAGGCACGCGGATTCCGCCAGCAGTGAACTTCGCCGGGTCTTGGCGTAGGCGCTTGAGGCGGATCGCGTCGCCGACGCTTATACCGATCGCGGATCTGCGCCAAGGTTTGGTTGATGGATTCATCGAAGTGCGCGAACAATATCTTGCTCGCGAGTAGATTGTGCGGCTCCATCCGGTGCCGAAAGCGAGATTGATCCGCCGATCTCTTCGCCGCCGTGTCCGTGCGCAGATCCCCGAGGTTCCCGCACCGCCATGTTGACACCGCGCGGTGGCCGTGCGCTTGTGCGCTAGACGGTGTCATCACCGTGGTCGCCACGTATGAATCAACCGACATTGCCTTGGAATCCGATAGATCTAAACCAGCGTAAAGATCGCGGTTCCTGTAATCGCTGCCGATGACGGAGTCCGACCGAGACCACCTCCCGGACCGTATCCGAAGGCTCCGCCTCGATATCTGACATCGATCTAGATCGATAAGATCGATTCGAGCTGGCAGGGGAAGAGACATCCTGCCCTTCTGAGTCATAGTCCTCAGGAAGAATCTCCGTATCGCTGATGGAGTTCGACATGTTCGATCTGCGATATCCCCACGGACGGCGCCAACTGTCGACGGTTGGGATATTGACCAAAGTCAACTAAGGTTCTTCAAGAGGGAGATAGGAGACACGCCAACGTAACTAACAACAACGTGACAGGAGACAGAGTTTTATCCCGGTTCGGGCCTCTCAAGGAGATAATAGCCCTACGTCCAGCCTTTTCTTATATCAAAGATGATTACAAGAGGTGGCTCGACGAGACGAGCGAGTCTCGGCGAGATTATGGGTGTACAAGAGAGCAATGCGAGATGACGCGCTAAGTCTCGATCTTCCGCCCTCGACACGCTTGCGTGGGCTCATTATATAGTGTTGAATAAACCGACCTACCGAGGGAATATCGGGCCGGGCTAACAACGAGATCGTAACGAACTCGACGTGCCAAATATATCCCGAGGCAAATAAGGCATACTCATAGTCTTGGGGATCACGACGTCTGCTTCAATCCGGGAAACCACGTCCGGGTCTTCACGTAGCCGCGCAGAACTCTTGGGCTCAAACACGAAGTCTTAGGTCGTTCTAACCGTATCAAATAAGGGTCTGTTCGGCAGGATGCACACGGGCCTGATAGAACCTTCCAAGGAGCAGGGCCCTGGTAGGCTGTTCGATTGGGCCGTCAGGGAGTGGGCCATGGCAATGGGCCGTGATTTTATCCCCGACAACGGGTGAGTTTTGTAAATTGGGAAAGCAAGATGCAACTATCTTGCCTTGGTAGTACTCCGAGTCTTGGAATCCTCCTCCGAACGGCTCCTGCAGACCTCCCGAGCAACGCAGACACGGACATCTACACGTATATGCATATGTGCAAGAAACAGCAAAACAATCAATAGAACATATAGCTTAATAAAATATATGAAATTCTAGGGGATTTATGGAAAATAATGGCTCTGGAATCACCTAATTTAGAGTTTGGATGCACTCGGAACAATTCCTGGAAGTTTAAGATAAATCAGAAAAGGCTGAAAAGATTAAACCAAGAAAACCGGCCGAACCGAACCAACCGGCGTGGTAAGCGCAGCACGGCGGCAAGGGGCGACAAGCGGCGGCTCGAGATTGGTGGGCGCGGTCTTGCGGCGCGGTTGCAGCGACGCGCGGGCGGCGCGGATCGAGCGTCTTGCACACGCTTGGTGCGGGCTGGCGGCGGAGGCGGGGACACGCGTTAGGCGCTAGGAGGGCGCGGCGGATGCAATGTGTGGCGCTGGGTGACGAGGCGCCGGCGAGGATGACGGCGCGGCAGCGACGGCGGCGGCGCAGGCTAACTCCGGCGAGCTCGTTTGGGCGCGTTTCTCCACCGATTTGGATGATCCGGGTATCCATCTGGATCGCCTCGATGTGATCTACAACATGGCACCATCTAATCTTGAGTTTGGCCACGGCACAGAGAGGGATCTGTAGAAAAGGGTTTAGGTGGGGGGATTTTGACGGCTATGGTTTGGGACTTGAGGGATTTCGTGATGAGGACTTGGGATAGGGGTCTTGGGGGGTTTATATAGTGCCAAGGACGACCAGGGCTGGGCCATGGGCTAAGAGGTGTTGGATTAGGACTCGAATTCTAATTCGGGTAGAATTCGAATAGGATTTGGGGTTGTTTAGCAAGAAAACGGAGTTTCCTTTGTAGGATTGGGCTGAAAGTTGGAGGGTAATTTGGATTAGGCTTCAAAAAGGTCCCCTCCAAATTTGAGCACGAGATTCCCTCGTTTGCTCATTATTTGATGGATTTGACGAGCTCTCGGCAGAACGGCAAAACTTCAAGGAATCACAAGCTAGCTTTGGAATTTGGGCATGAAATTTGGAAGGTTGCTTGATGATGACTTCAAAGAATTACTGGGATTTTTCCAGAATTTTCTAAAGGTCTTCTAGGGTTTTGGCTTAAACCTTAGTTTAAACTAATTAAAACAGGGTTTCGTATATAACAATTCCCTTTATTTAATTTTAATGTTTTTGAAAATACAAGTGACATACGACAAAATAGAGGATGTCACTGTATTCTTGCTTTTTTTTGGAGGTCCGCTCTGTAATCCGTTGCGTCTTTTACCCTAGTAATGAAATGTCCCTTCTCAAAAAAAAAAAAGATAAAAATGCTCTTAGGGATGGATTTGAGCGATTGTGAGAAATCTTAGGTTATCAAAGCTCAAGTTTGGTTAGGCTTGAGTTCGGTTTAAGGTTGGCTCGAATTATTATCAAGCTTAGTGTTAAGTTCGAGATCAAGCTCGATAATAGCTCGGTTATACTCGATCTTGTCTTAGTTGAGCTCGAATCAAGGGGTTCATGTTGTTTTAAGACAGGAGATAAGCCTACATGAGCCTGGTTGGACTCTATTTTGAGCTCGAGCTCAACTCGGATTGGTTAGAAAAGTTGGTTTAGAGAGAGATGTAGGTGTAATAATCTTTGATCGGGCTCACATAAACTCGACGGGGGCTTGAGATTGACCTCGAGCTCATAATTGCGTTCGAGGTTGACCCCTTTATCTTGAGCTTAACGGAGAGCTCGGTCCGATGTCGACTTTTGAGCTTTTCATCCAACCCTCAATATTCTCTATTCCTTTCATTGTTTTGATGCACATGTTTCAAGAATCGCGCTTGAGATCTTTAAACAATAATTTGTATAATAATATGTGGATTTGTAACATAAAATGGTGTACTTTTATTTATGTTTAAAGTATTTTACAACAATCATAATTTTGTTACCACGAACAATGTACTCCCTACTATCACAAATAATTAACATTTGACTTGCTTGACAGTCAAAATTTCAAAACTTGAGTCATAATTTTTTTAAAAAATAATTAGGTTATGTACATAGAATTATATGTGTAGTTTCATCTTAAAAAGTACTTCAATAATATTATGTTTTGTGACATTTTAAAATTAATTATAACAATAACCAGTGATCAAAGTTGCTTATTATAAACTGTGTAAAGTCAAAAACATCAAATATTTATGACACGAGGGAGTGCAAACTTTCAAAACTATTGTTAATCTTGATCTTCTTTTTGTCTCCCTATGGTAATGTGGTCGGACAAGATGGGGTTAGTGGTGATGCTGGTTTCAGTAGTTTGCTGATGGTGGCAATCGGATTGGAGTCAGAGCATAGGTTGTTTACAATTAGTTCTTTTAAAGACTTTTTAATGATTTGACTATTAGCCAGCTAAAGGCATCAGTCGGAGTGCTGATTTGGGGCCCACAGGTGTCAGCACACCATTTGCGATTTGCTGCCAGTTTCCCCAGGCTTGCACTCAAGCGGCAGCAGTGGCCTGGGGACGGGGCCCACCTTGTCATTGTGCGTGCCCGCGGAGTGCACTTCTCCCCCAGCGTGTACAAGTGAGCAACTGTTCCGGGCACTCCAAGCCAACTGCCAAGCTGCAAGCGACGCTGCCAAATGGGCCTCATCGTAGGTATTGACGGCTACCACATCACTTTAAAGTACCACATGGAGCACTTGCTTACATATAGGTCTTGTTTGTTTCAGATTAAATTAAAAAGTTTGTTATTTTTGTATAAATCAAATGGTGTAATATTTTGTAATCATTTTTATGGGGTTTTAAATAGCTCTTCTTACAGTTCGTAAATAATTTTTTTAGAATTTTTTAAATTCTCTACAACGTATTTTAAGAGGGTCACAAATTTGTTACAGTAAAACTCAACTCAACATTAATCTGAAACAAACAAGGCCATAGTATTGGATGGTTGGTTGGTTCTCTTCCAAATTCAAAATCGTATCTAACTTTTTTTTTAATCTAATTGGCCATCTCGCCTGCAAAGGCTCAAATCCTCCGAGCCTTTTATGCCTGTGCGTCATCAATTAAGATCCTCCTTGACTCATGGTTTTGTTTGATTTAACCAAAATTTCTTATTTTTGTATAGACTATTTCAGTTTAACATTTTGTAATAGCGTTTTAAAAAGAAAGAAGTTTTAAGATTATCATGAAAAGTTTTAAAATCATCACCACATGAAAAGTGCCCTCCCTGTCCATAGCTATGGACACGATTATCATGATAGTTTTAACTCTGCAGAGTGCGTACACTTTCCCCACAAGCCTTGTCTCATCTCGAAGAAAGAAACAATACAAAATCGTTCACTTTTACGCCTAGCATTTTGTGCACCCTATCTTTAGGTTTCACGCCTCACCCTATGTACTTCGACCAGAATTGTTGCAGTCCGCAATCTACATTCGGCCATACCATGGTAGCATATCGGGTGGGTAAAGTTAGTCACCATCATCCTACGAGTACACGGTTGCATAGGTTTCACAAGCTAGTAAATTAGAGATAGAGGGCATAAGTGGTTCAACTGTTTAGTTTGGGCCACTAGTCACAAGTGTAGTGTCCTTAGTTGATGAGACTTCCAACCAGCCACAAGTCTAGGTTCCGTCTCTTTTAGGTCTCCTCAATTTAACGCACAACACATTGATTTTAGTAGATTAATCCTAAATCAACACCACGAAGCAAAATTTTCAAAATGATTTATTATTTTATGAGTAAGACCTATCATCCACCAACCTTGTGGAGTGGATTGGAGAAGATGTAGAATTATTTAGTCATCTTTGCATTTAGGCGTGTTTCTCATCTTCTTGAGGTTCTAAGTTTGTAATATATAAATGGACTGGAGAGGCCTGATGTTTGTAATACTTCATCCGTAGATCTCTACTTTTGTTACACTACTAGGAAGGTAACCACGCTCATGGCGCGACGTGCTCTATGATGCTCTGTTATGTTCGTATATCTGAAGTAAAAGCTATCGCGTCTTTGGTGTTAGGCAACAGGCATGAGTAAGGGCTATGAAAGGAAAATAGCATTAAAAATAAGAAAAGAGCAGAGCAAATGAACATATAAATCTGGTAAGACCGTAAAACTGTGCTAGACGTAACTATATAGCTTCTGCTTAAATATTGAGACCTTAGAAAAAAATCGTTGGTTCCCTTTGATCTGATGGAGGGGAAAATGCACATACCATCTACAACTCATGTCTATATATTGAGGGAATACCAAAATTTTATATTACGTAAACGTAAGATCTTTTTCGAAAACAACGTGGAAGCGGCAATCAATTTTTTTTCACTGTGAATGGTAGAGAATCGTCAGCATTCAAGTAGTGATCTGAACAAATATGTCTAAATAAAAGCATGGAGGATGTGCAATAGGTGCATATTTATCACTCTTTAAAATAAAAAAGTATCATAGGAGAAACAGTCAACGTAAGAGAATTAAATTACCAAAAAAAGGTACGTACAAGTATATACATAAAGATCTCTCAAAAAAAGTATTTACATAAAGAGGTTACAATAAGGACCATTTGCATGAATGAATAAAACGAACTTAACTATCATGCAGTTTTACTAAAAGTAAGAGCAACATGCCTTAAAACGAAAAATAGTGGAAAGAAGGTTGACCTCCCTGAAATGAATAATGATGGTATTTTTGTGCTCTCAAATTGTCCAGGCAGCCAAATCAACAATTTACAATTTTGAAAGAGACATTATGTGTAAACTTTGTTGATTGATATAAACGCAAAGAGGATCCAACGAACTTGACCAAGAAACTTCAATTTTATCGCTGTATATTGTATCCAAAGAGCACTTGGAGGAAAGATGAATATTTGTTTCAATTTTTTGTAGTGATCAAAAGACACAGAAAGATGCATCTCCGAAAAATAGGTTATTTCTTTGTAGCATTTCATTTGTATTCAACCTGCGCACGATACTATTATGATACAAAAGACATAGAACAAACACAAAGGGTTTTTTTAAATAATTTTTGAAGTAAACATTAGAGTTCTTAGAATTTGCTAGCTCTTTTATGTACCCTCACCATGACACAATGTCCCTTTATTTTTTCTACATTTTGGTGCCAAACCAAAATAATTATAGAAAAAAACCAAGGAAAATATAATCACATTTTCTACTTTCATCGAACACCAGTGTTTTTAGTTTTTCTATTTTGTAGAATTTTCCTTTTTTTCACATTTTTCTATTTTATTCATTTTATAGAAGTCAAAAAATTCTAATGGCTAAATTCATTTGTAGACCCTTACCATGTTTTTTTTTGCATTTTGCATCTTTTAGTTTTTTTTTACATTTTTGGGAATTTTTACGGTGACGTTCAATTGCATTTTTTATTTTTTTTAAGGTTTTTAGAGTTTTGCAAGAATAGTTTTGCGAGGAATCGAACCGGTGACCTCCCTCTTCGCGTAGAGGCAAGAGGCCAACTTAGCTATGTGTAATTTGTGTTTGGTGTGAGGTAGGAAGGTACATAAACGAGGAAAAGTGAGAATGTGGGAGAGAAAAATGGTTGGAAAAACAGGGGGCGGTGGGATTCGAACTCATGACCAACAACTGAGTTCCATCGGTGTAAACCACCAGGGCAGACGGCCTGCGTTGTTGAGAGTTCCACCGAAATTTTTTTTTAGGAAAAAGTGTTGATTTGATCCCTCAACTATACCTGTCGGACCATTTTGGTCCCTGAACAGCAATACCGTACTTGTCAGGTCCTTGAACTCTCAAAACCGGACTTGGCTAGTCCTTTGACCGGTCAAAACAGTGGTTTTAGGTGGAGTGGCAGCCTACGAGTTAGATCTGGCATACTTTTGCTGATGTAGCAGCCATGTGGCAACGATGTGGCAGCCCCGAACTCCCAAGTCTATGCCTCGGCGACACGCCTACGCCGGCGCCTGTTGGCGATCCTTACGCCATTAGAAATAATCCGCAAGAGGACGGATATAGCTTGTAGTTTTCACCCCGGGAGTATTCGAGAGTATCGAATCCACAGGGAACGAGAGAGAAGGATAATTCTAATATCTATATTATTTAAGATATCATCCAGCTAGTTAACGGGGATAAGAATAATAATAAGATAATAAGACCGGTGACACACACCGAGCAGCATAAAAAGGTAAGTTAGACAGATAGTTGGGAAAACAACGAGAAGAGTATAAAGTTCCTTAATAGTGCAATCAATTATCAGGTTGAGCTAGCAGATATGAGTTTGGAGGTTTGTTTTAAGAACTTCATCGGAGCTCGGCCGATTCACTACCACCCCTTATCAGTTAATAACACCGAATGGTTACGACCACCCCCAATTGGGCCCTACTGGTCCAATTCCTAACGCAGTGGATTACGCGTGAGACAAATCTCGGATGGATAGGGCTGTCACCACCGACCACAAAGTACGTTGGAATGGGTGTAAACCAAGTTAGAGATAATCTCAGACACCCGTCTCCTACTAAATCTGATCACTCCTTCCCGGATCCTAGGATGGCCATCAAAATTCAATAGTTAGGCTATTCTAAGCATATGAGAATGAATCCAGACTCGAAATCAGATGAACTTAATCAACCGGTCTAATAATTCACACTTCCCACTTAGTGTAAATATGCTCAGCTCAGATAACGAAAAACACTTATATTATAAAAACAAAGTCTTACAAAAGGGAAAGAATACAAGAGCTATTATCCGAATTCCTAAAGACAATTCCGGAACTCTAAGCTTCAGCTCGACTCAACACTAACTCCCAAACTAACTACTCTAACAAGTGAAGAGTGACTCCAAATGAGAGGGATGTGTTGTGTGTTGTGTCAAGTAAGGTGGGGGGTCCTTTTATATCCATCAGCAACCAATGGGGAGCTTTGACGCCATGGGACATGTATCACCTCCACACCAGCCGAAGGGGAATCCGAGAGGGGATCCAAGGGGGTTGGCCAGCCTAGGTGGGTCGGCCGACCCACCTACGATCGATCCCGGCCCTCGTTTTCGTCTGGGATGCCTCTTTGCTGGGGTAGATTAATCCCCCACGTCGGTTTTGGCAGTTACAGCCGATGGAACTAACTTCCTTGAGAGCCAAGTGACCCAAGTGTGTAGGAACTGCAGCCATTTGATCAAACCGACACGTATGGACACTTGAGATTATTCCTTGATGCGTTTCTTGGCAACTGGGAAAAGTTGGAGTCAATTGGGTGCAAAGGCCAAGTCGGCCGACCAGCTTTTGTGTTTGGTTCAGCTCCGATTTTCTCCACTTTATTCCTAACGACAAAAACTCACCAAAACTTGTGGAAATTTATTAGTTTAAATAAAATACCTGTATAAATCATGATTTTCCTCCAAATCACAGGAAAGTTGGCGTATGTCGGCATGTGAAATTGGACTTTAACGACTGCCACCACACCCCCCAACTTGAACTTTTGCTCGTCCTCGAGTAAAGAGCTCAGAATTGGACCCGGTGGATCAGGATTGCATCAATATCATTATTCAATAAATATTAAGTGAATAAGATAATACTCTCATTATTTGTTAACATAAACTCATACAAGTGTATCCCAACCTTGTACTTATACATGTAGGGCTTCCAAAATGTCACCTTGTCTTAGGCGGTTGGAAAATAGAACAAACAAGACAGAGTAGTGTTAGCTACCCTTGTTCAGAAAAGGTCTTAGAAATTTTAAAATTTTAGTTCCTCTATTGGTACTCTTGGATCGCTCAAGTGGTATTTTACTCATCCTTACCAAGGCCTAAGGCCAATTCTAATCCCTATATTCTAAAGGTTTACGTGGAGCTCAAGGTAAGGCTAGAAATGGCCTACATAGGCTGTATAATGTTGTTAAGTCAAAAATTGGACCTAATGAAGATCATGTCACTTCGCATTCCAGTCATTAGAGAAATAATGTTCAGGGGTAAGAGAGAGAATGGACTCACGACAAAGTAATGAAGGAACACAAGTGAAAGGATATGAGGTACTAATGAGTCCATCACATCGGATCTTGGTGTTTAAGGACACAGTCTATATGGCTTCTTTATTTTGAACAAATCCCTCTTAAAAATATTTTTGGACATGTAGAATTTCTCAGAGTTTAAGATCAACTCTTCCCTCTTTTTTTGGGGGAGATCATTTTCTCCCAAATTTTCTCTCTTTTTTTAGCCTCCCAATTTTCAAAGTGATTGAGGGATGACTTATGATAAATTTGAAGTCTTTAATGGAATAGACTGCATAGGTATGTATAAAGGGGACACATTGGAGATTTTGGCTTATTTTGATAAGTGGAGGAATACCTGATGGAATGGATGCTTCATTCTAAGGTGGAATTTAGCATTGCCAAATATGAATAAGGCTAGCAATCAAAGGGACACGTGAAAGGAAATGACCATCTTTGAAGAGTCACTACTCCTTAAGGTCACAAGTTTTGACAAAACTCAACAGAGCCATAAGTGGCTAAATTGTAAGCTTTAATCTTTTTGAGTACTTTTGACTTTGGTAGGAAGAAAATCTCAATGAGGAACATTTCTCAAAGTATTTTTATTTTTTCAAAATAAAATCATTCCGAGACTTTTTTTTACTAGAGGTATAAGCAACTAAGCTCTAATCTTAGTTGTATCATATCTCACAACAACTTAGACTTGGATTAAAAATATCAACACCTACTAGATAAAGACTAGGCAGAATCACTACTTATACCAATAAATGTTAAACTAAACAAGAGTACTAAATTGTGAACCCAATATTTAGAGAATAGAGCAATTTTTCATCATCTCCTTGGTAAAAATCAACATTTATACTTTTATTCGAAGGGAAATGTTTTTGGTCCTTTTAGTTTTTACAAATTTTTATAGAAATTTATTATTATCATCATCATCATCATCATCATCATCATTATTATTATTATTATTATTATTATTATTATTATTATTATTATTATTATTATTATTATTATTATTATTTAATCATGCATATAACAAGTGCCACTAAGCAAACTCAATTTTTATGGCAGGACGACAGGTAAGACAGGGCAAGGCAGGGTAACATGGCAAGGCTTCAGGCAGCAACAACAATAGTAGAAGCAACAACAGTGGCGACAATGAAGCAAGTGGGGGAGTAGATGGGGCATACGTTATTGAGCTGGTGGGTCAAAACTCATGTACTGGAACCAAGCTGTCAAAGTGTTGGCACCGGTCGTCACCGCATCAGTGTCGGCTCGAAGGTTTTCGGTCGTCTCCTCATGGTACCTAGTGTGTCAGATAAGTGTTTGACGAACGTTGCCCATGTCATCTATTAATGTGTCCACTCTCTCTCCTACTGTGCAGAGATCTCATGCAAGGGGCTCGAAATAGGAAGGGTATCGGGCCGATGACGGCCCTTCCCGTCCTACCGAGGGACCTTGATCATGCTAGTATTGGGACCCTCCAGTTTCGTGTTGCCATGAGCTTCCAGCTTCGTGATGATGGGTGCCCCATCCCTTGAATCTTTGTGTTGCATACCCATGGGCAGGTGGGTTCCAATGATCCCACCCGGCATTAGGGTAAAACTAGTGAGGTCGTGCGGCGACTCCCATCCACAGATCGTGGTGGGGCTCGCTATGTTCGGGTTGAGTGTGCTGCTCAAACTCACGCTGGTGGCGTGCGCGACTATGAGTTACTGGTCCAGAAATGTTGTGACACGGGGGTTCTAAGGCACTAAAGTTGAGGGTCAGATTCCGGACGGTGTAGAGGCCGAGCCTTGGATTAGGTAAATGGACCTCAACCGTGGTCCCCGGAAATCTCATGTAGTAGGTTTCCAACTCATCTACCCTCAGAATGTGCCCTTGGGTGAAGTGGTCATTCCCTACTAATGGGAATGGCTCCTCTAAGAAGGCCACTTTGGCACTCTCTAAAACCCCCCAAACTTTCCGCAATACGGGTGACCAGAGAAGTGCAATCTATGTCACCTATCAAGTTTCTCATCTCTAGCCAGTGTAATACCATGTTTGCTATTGGATTAATAGGTTTCTTATTGACCATAGCAAATATGTATTGCAGTTCATCTAGGCGCACAGTACGCATATCATCTCTAGAATTAATAACCATAGCAAGCCACTGATGCATGAATATAAGAGTAGGATGAATTTCATTCATGCAGGGTGTAATTGTGTATTCCTTGCCAAAAATAGCTAACCAGAAATCATCACGATTAAAGCTTTTCAGCCTATAAGGAGTGACTCTACATCTCATGGAGAAACCTAGATGTCTAGTTAGATCTTGCAATGAGCACTCAAATGTTTCATTGAAAAATCTAAACGAGTATCTAGTTCCATTATCAAGAATGCGAAGAGTATTTAGAAACTCAAGGGTTAGAAGGCGTGAACCTTTTTTCGTGATGGGAACAAAATTATTCCAGCCGACCGCATGAAAGGCATCAGTAAAGTCGTCCAGAAGGCCGGTCTTAATTAGTAACATCAGGCCATAAGACCATGTATGCTGAAAAGTCCGGTTTCTGAACTCCTCAAATATATGTCATTCATGGTCGCTGTGGGGGATGATCTACTCTTCCGACGTTAATACTCTGATCCTGAGGCCTTGATCAGACCCGGATGGTTCGGCGAGTCAGGTTGCTAGCCGTGATGCCCAGAGAAATAGGAGTCCATTGACATGTCTCCCCTTAAGTTGCTATCCAGGACATTGGTCACAGTGTGAGTCCATTCCGAGATGGAAGAGCTAAACCTTTTGTGAACGCCCTTGGCACAATTAGACAGGGTTCTGCCAATCTTGTCGTAGCACGGCATTTCAACAAAAGGGGTTAGACCACAAATACCCAAAGGATATATAGAGTGGAGATCAAATGTTAGCAGTCCAACAGTTAGCAGTTAGTCGTCCAAGGATTAGTATCCCTTGCGGAGCTTACTTAATTGCCTCCACAAAAATATTTATTTGTTTAAATCACAAAATCTTTAGCATGGATGCAATGATTAATGAGCTAATGAAAAGAGAGAAGAGGGCAGATGTGAGATCATGCAATCACTGTCTGAATGTGCATTCGATCATAGCTGCTAGCTCCACGTTTTATAGGCGACGTATGCATGCAAGATGCAGCAAAAATCCACATATCTACAGTACTTTGAGTGGCTAGATATCTAGCTAAGCATGTAGAGTAGTTGGTGTGAAATGAAGTGTAAGGTGGAGGTATAAGGGGTGGTCGGCCGGCCAAAGTGGGGTCGGCCATCCCCTCAATTTTTTATTTTTTTTATAAGAATGGTAAATACACGAGTAAAAGTCAAATATGCAGTGGAAAATGTAGGAAAATAAATATGAATACAAAGATTAGTTTCGGCTTACCTCCCGGTGAGGACTCGAATTTTTCGTGGTCCTCGAGTAAGACCGTCTCCATACCTCATTTTTCGTGAAGAATTTCCGCAACTGGAGTTTTTGTTGCGGCTGGTTGAATTTCTTTTTTACGCCACACTTGTTTTGTTCGAGATTTTCGGGTAGCGTGGACCTTCGCTTGCGGCTCAGAATTTTTTACTGCAGGCTGCTTCCGTTACTTGGTTTGGGACTTCTTTGCCCATTTGCTCTTAATCTCCTTCTAATATGGATGCCGCAAAGGCTTATCCAATAGTTGAAGAGTTCTCCTCATGGTTGCAATGAGACTATCCACCTGAGGTTTTGGTATAGCTTCCGCTTTCCTCTGCACAGTTTTAAGATTTTTACCATAAAAAGTGCGTACCTATGAGCATTGCTCAACTCTTAGCTTCAAGTTGAAGATTTCATCTCAATCATTTATGTTGAGTTGAATCTCTCCTGCACCAACGTCTATGGTCGCATTTGCCGTGCTAAAAAAGGTCTGCCAAGAATGAGAGGTGTCTTGGTGTCCACCTCCATGTCAACACAAAGTCCACGGTTACTAGGAAATTCTGGACTTTCACCAGTATATCCTCAGCGACTTCGACAGGATGGCGGATTGATTGATCCGCGAGCTGCAGGGTCATGGCAGTAGGGGACAAGGTAGAATGATTTAACTTTTCATAAATTACCTTGGGCATTATGCTGACGCTTTCTCCTAGGTCGCACAAAGCACGATCAAAGTGTTGTGCACCAATGGAGCACGACGTGGTTTGATAACCGGGGTCCTTCTTTTTCACGGGGAGAGTATTTAGGATTGCAACGCTACACTCTTCGGTCAACTTGATGACTTCCGCGGTCGGCAACGGATGCTTGTTGTTGAGGATGTCCTTCAGCTACTTTGCGTATGTCAGCACCTGCATTGCATCTAGCAATGGAATATTGACATATAATGGCTTGATTATCTCGACAAACTTGTCGAACTACACGTCTGCTGGTTTGCGTTGGAGATGCGAGAAGGGTAGCACTCTTGTATCCGTGAACTCTGCGGGACTAGTTCTAGTCCCCGCATCTTCTCCCATCATCTTTTGTGGCTCATCAAGTATTCCTTGTCATACCCTTCCTTCTCTTCATTGATCTCGTCAAGGGTGTCATGCTCCTTGCTTGCAGTGCTAGGCTGTGGCAGGTCTCGAGTCTTTTTTTCCGACCGAGTCGCAACCGCACTAACATTCTCCATTAGGTGTGGTTCCGGTTGCCCCCTGAAGTTTACCAGGAGTGGATGTGGGAATTGAAGCAGTCAATTGAGCTATTTGGATTTCTAACATTTTGTTAAAACTCGTTTGGCTATGCATGCCAGTTGAAAATCCCTGTAGTTTTGAATCTATGCTCTCTAGAATTTTATCATTAGCAAGAAACTTCCTACTGATGCTATCATTCACCATTTGTTAAGCATTCATAAATTCAACTAGAGTTGACTTATTACGATTAAAACAATCAACATTACCTCCTTTTTGACGGTTATCGAACGAGAAGTTGATCTTGGAGTTCCATCTCAGAGTGTAGTTCGACTGCGGATGAAATCCATTACTAACGAAGTTGGCATCCTCAGGTTGGGTTTCGGTGCAGTTGTTTCCCGAGTGCTCAAGACTCCCACGAACCTCGCAGGTCATGCGAGATTCAAGAGCCTGGACAGTCTGCGGTGGTGATTCCAGCCTTTTCATCAAAAAGTCCATCTTGACCGCGAGTATATCCGTATTATCGATTTGGTGGACTCCTCGTGTGCGAGGTTGAGGGCGTTCATCGCTCCAGCTTTGGCTTGCGACCATCTTCTCAATGAGAATACGCATGGCGTTCACAATGAGTGAAAAGAAAGCTCCGCCAGAGATAGCATCAAGGCACTCACGGGCCATGCGGTTAAGCTCATGGCAGAAACTTTGGATGATAAGCCAGTCTTGCATCTCGTGGTGGGGGCAAGCCAGTAAGTACTCCTACAGTCGCTCCCAGGCGTCCGAAATGGACTCGTCGATGTTTTGCTGGAAAACAGAGATCTTGTTCCGGAGGGCATTGGTCTTGCCCAACGGAAAGTACTTGACATGCAAGGCATTCGAGCACTTCTCCCAAGTTGAAACTGCATCCTTATTAGCATAAAACCATTGTTTTGCCTTCCCAACTAATGAGAATGGAAATAGGCGTAGGCGGACAGCATCGAGAGGTGCTACTTTAAGGGTGAAAGTGCTGCAGATTTCTAGGAACTGCTGGAGATGTGCATTGGCATCCTCCGATTCATGTTGATAAGAGTCGGCTTCAATTCGAAGGCTCCGTCACGCACATTGGTGACAGGTCCAGTGGGGACTTTTGTGCTAGATAGGGCTGAGAACTTAAGAATGGTCTTCTCGGCAACCATCTTAAATGATGGTCTTTCAGTAGAGAGGAAATGATTGCTTTTGAGGATTTGAATGTTAGAGACTCGAACTTGCGGAGGTGAGACTTGGAGTCCCGTCCTCCATATGAGTGACTCTGGATTTTGGTGGATGTTTTCCGGAAGGTCGAATCCGGTCATACACAGCTCTGCTAGTTTCACCAAACAAACATAGAGCAGGGGTAAGCCCGTTAAGTTAGGTTGGTATATTAAATAATAAAGATATTTTTTATATATTTTGAAATATTTTTCTTTTTAAATTATCTTTGACCGCTGCATTCCCCTGCAACGGCGCCAGAAAACTTTTAGCGATTTTTACGCTATTAGAAATAATTCGCAAGCGGGCGGATATCGCATGTAGTTTAGTATTCCAGAGTATCGAATCTACAGGGAACGAGGGAGAAGGATAATTCTAATATCTATATTATTTAATATACCAACCAACTTGTTAACGGAGGTAAGAATAATAATAAGATAATATGACCGGTGATACACACACAAGAGTATAAAAAGATAAGATAGGCAGATAGTTGGGAGGACAACGAGAAGAGTATAAAGTTCCTTAATAGTGTAATCAGTTATCAGGTTGAGCTAGCAGATATGAGTTTGGAGGTTTCTTTTAATAACTTCTTCGGAGCTCGGCCGATTCACTACCACCCGCTATCAATTAAGAACACCGAATGGTTATGACCACCCCCGATTGGGCCCTATTGGTCCAATTCCTAACGCAATGTATTACGCGTGAGATAAATCTCGGATGGATAGGGCTGTCACCACCTACCACAAATTACGTTGGAATGGGTGTAAACCAAGTCAGAGATAATCTCAGACACCACGTCTGGTACTAAATCCGATCACTCCTCCTGAATCCTAGTAAGGTGATCCAAGTTCAACACTTAGGCTATTATAAGCTTATGAGAATGAATCCAGACTCGGAAGTGGATGAACTTAATCAACTGTTCTAATAACTCACACTTCCCACTTAGTGTAAATATGCTCAGCTTAGATAATGAAAGGCACTTATATTATAAAAGCAAAGTCTTACAAAAGGGAAAAAATATAGGAGCTATTAACCGAATTCCCGAAGACAATTTCGGAACTCCAACCTTCAGCTCGACTCAACTCTAACTCCCAAACTAACTAGTCTAACAAGTGAAAAGTGATTCCAAATGAGAGTGATGTGTTGTGTCAAGTGAGGTGAGGTCCTTTTATAGCCATCCGCAACCAATGGGGAGCTTCCACACCATGGGACAAGTGTCACCTCCACACCAGCCGAAGGGAATTCGAGAGGGGATCCAAGGGGGTCGGGCGGCCTAGATGGGTCGGCCGACCCACCTTCGGTCGATCTCGGCCCTCGTTTTCATCTGGGATGCCTCTTTGATGGTGTAGATCAATCCCCCACATCGGTGTTGATAGTTAGAGCCGATGGAACTGACTTCCTTGAGAGCCAAATGACCCAGGTGTGAAGTACCTACAGCCATTTGATCAAACCGACACATATGGATGTTTGAGATTACTCCTTGATGCGTTTCTTGGCAACTGAGAGAAGTTGGAGTCGGTTGGGTGCAGGGCCAGGTCGGCCGGCCAAGGGCGGCTTCTGTGTCCGGTTTAGCTCCGGTTTTCCTCCACTTTATTTCTAAGGACAAAAACTCACCAATACTTGTGTAAATTTTTTAGTTTAAATAAAATTCTTGTATAAATCTTGATTTTCCCCAAATCACTAGAAAGTTGGCATATGTCGGCGCATGAAATTTGACTTTAACGACTGCCAATAGCACCCCGAGTGACCAACTCTTCGGCTCGGCAACATACGTACACCGGCACCCCCGAGCACCAAAGTATGCAGCTCGGCGACAAGTCTACGCCCGGGCCACGAGCGTCCAAGCCTACGCCGGTACCCCAAGCACCCAAGTATACGATTTAGCGACAAGTCTACGCCCGCGCCACGAGCACCCATGTATACGGCTTAGCGACACACCTACGTCGACATCCTAAACGCCCAAGTCTGTGGCTCGGCGACACATCCACGTCGGTGCCCCGAGCGCTCAAGTATACGGCTTGGGACAAGTCTACGCCCGCTCCACAAGCATCCAATTATTTGGCTTCGCGACACTCCTACGCCGGCGCCCTGAGCCCCCAAGTCTACGGCTCCGCGACGCGTCTACGCCAGCACCACGAGTGCCCAAGACTATGGCTCAGCCACACGTCTACGTCCGCACCATGAGCGTCCAAGTCTACTGCTCGGCCACATACCTACGCTCACGCCCTGAGCGTCCAAGTCTATGGCTCCGCAACACGTTTACGCCGGCGCCCCGGCGCACAAGTCTACGGCTCTGCAACACGCCTATGCCCACAGAACGAGTGCTCAAGTTTACATATCGGCCACGCGCCTACTCCTGCGGCACAAGAGTCCAAGTTTACGGCTTGGCCAAACGGCTACGCCTGTGCCCCGAGCGTTCAAGTCTACGGCTCGACGACACGACTACGCCAGTGCCATGAGCGTCCAAGTCTACGGCTCAGCAACGTGTTTACACCTGCGCCATGAGCATCCAAGTCTATGGCTCGGCCAGTCGCCTACGCCTTCGCCCCGAGCGTCCAAGTATATAGCTCGGCGACACGTCTATGCCAGTGTCCTGAGCATCCAAGACTACGACTCAGTGAAATGTATATGCCTGCGCCATGAGTGCCAAGCCTACGCCCGCGCCCCGTGCGGCTAACACTACAACTCGACTACACGCCTACGCCTGCACCCCGAGTGACCAACTCCACGTCTTGGCCACACGCTTATGCCAGCGCCCCGAGCGACCAACTATACGGCCTGGCGACATGCCTACACGGGCGTCCCGAGCTCCCAAGCATACAGCCTAGCGACTAGTTGTCGACGGTTGGGATATCGACCCAAGTCAATCAAGGTTCTTCAAAGAGGAGATAGGAGACACGCCGAACAACCACGAACAACAACGAACAGGAGACAGGGGTTTTTATCCTGGTTCAGGCCTCTCGGGAGAGATAATAGCCCTACGTCCAGCCTTTCTTTATATCAAAGAGGATTACAAGGTGGAACTCGGCGAGATCAGCAGGTCTCGGCGAGTAGTATGCGAAAAATCTATCTGCTAAGGGGTCCTAAGCTAGATGCTGAGATGTAAAACTCAATGCCAGGGATCCCAGATGCCCCCTAAACGCCGTAGGGGCATGGTTTATATAGTATAGAGCAAACCAACCTACCGAGGGAATATCGGGCCGGGCTAACTACGAGATCGTAACGAACTCATACATGCCGAATATATCCCGAGGTAGATAAGGTAAACTCCTAATCTTGGGGATCACGACTCCTAATCCAGTCCGGGAAACCACGTCCGGGTCTTCACGTAGCCGCAGAGTAACTCGCTCGAGTCGGACTCAAACAGAATCCTAGGCCATTACGCACCGCGCCGCCCATGAAGCTGTTCGGCAGATGCACATGGGCTCGATAGAACCCTCCCAGAGCCGGGCCTGGTAGGTCATTCGATTGGGCCGTCAGGAGGGGCCATGGCAATGGGCCGTGATCTAATCCTCGACAATAGCCCCGAGACTCAAGTGGAAGGACTCACTAGAGTGGGGTCTTCCTCTTGAGACTCTAAGTCACGAAGAGGGTATTTTCTCTCGCTACAAAGGCATGTAACAAAGCATCAACAGGTTATGGTTCAACCCGACAAGACTTGTTCGAACCGAATAAACCCGATCAACGCCGAAAGCAACTCCGTCGCGTCGAACAGAAACGACATCCGTCCGAAAGCAGAGCACTCACCTTCAAAGGCATACATCGAAAAAAAATAGCCGCTAGCGCACTCCAACGGTAACTTCTCGTCGTTGCAAGAAGGAAAACAAAGCTACCGCTTTACCTAGCCGCTGCAGAAAAACTAGCCGCTTTGGGACTAAACCGCTGCAGAGTCGCTTATACGGGACTACAAAGCACCCAAGCCGCCATGCCAGCCACTGTTCTCACGCCTTTCCTCTCTAAGCCCTAGTTCCAATCATCGCTACCAAAGATCAAGCGTACCAAAACTCCATCACCAACCTTGCTCGTCCAGTCCTGGGAACCGCTATGGCCAAGTTCACCGGCACTAGCCTGACCGAGGAGGACCTGAAAGTCTGGGAGGAGGAGGGCCACATCGACACCGTAGCTGGAGGCTGCCCGGAGAGGAGGATACTCCGGAGCCGCTGGAGGGAGAATTTGTTAACTTCGAACAGTTCGCCTGCTCGGGTTGCGATCTCTGAGAGCGACTTCGTTGAGGCCTTCTTAAACATTAGCGGATTGGAGGTGGCGAACCTCAATCCGAACAAAGATCCTCCAGATGGCCGTCTTCACACTGCGAAGGCTATCTGAGAATCGATCCACCGGTGGGCTGTTCCTCCACTATTATATGATGACGAGGAGCAGCTCGCCGCTTCGCTGCCGGGTGCTACTACCTCAAGCTCGGCCACCGCCGACGACGCCACACCCTCGCCCACCTCTGCCGACTCAATGGGCGCGTGGTGGGTGAGGTGGTTCTACAACAAGCGAGCGGCGACAAGAAGCTCATCTTCACCGAAAGGCGCCATGGAAGGGACACCAATGCCTCGGCCGAGATGAGTGCCGAGGATCGGTACGCGACAAGGAAGATCGCTTCCTCGTGAGCCTTGGGCTCACGGGCGGGAGATCATCCGGGACTTCACAAATGACAGAATCCGCCTGCAAGGAGAAGGTCCTATCCTTCTACAAGATAGAGGATGGGAAGACATCACAAGGGAGAGCACGGTAAGTGCCTTTAAGACTCAACCTCTTCATTGATTGTTTCTCCGAACAGGAATTTAACGACTCCATCTGCCGGGCAGATGCCAACCGACGCATGGGTGACCGAAGGGTTGACGCCATCTCAAGGCGGCGAAGAAAGACAACGAGGTCACCGGCGAGGTGGCCTACACCTATCCGAGAAGCGTGCTCATCCGCATGATTTAGGTAAATCACTTATACCCAGCCGTGTTGCTAGATTTACGCCGTTGGTTTTAATGTCGACGCTCGCTTCTCAAAATGCACAGAGGACTAGCCGATCCTGAGGATCGCCCAGATCTCTCTCGATCTCGAGAAGGAGAAGCCGAGGAAGGGCAAGGCCAAGGCGGCCACAAAGCCAAGGTGGCGGCCGAGCCGACGCTTGGCTCGCCAGCGCATGGCGGCCGCCACCACCGAAGAAACCAACAAGGGCGACGGAGCGCGCCGGCGGACTAAGCAGCAGGCGGTCAGCCCAATGAGAAGAGACCAAGCCCCTCCCTCCTCGCCAAGCAGAGTGACGAAGAGGTAAAGACCTTGGCCCTCTGGCTTAGGCGTTACACGCAAGCTCACCCGGGCCATATGGCGCGGCTACAACAGGTCGCCGAGCAAAGGAGACTCGAGGAGGAGGTTGCGCGCAAGGAGAAACTCCTTGCGTTGCGCGAGAGGAGTGCTCAGCTCACCAGAGAGCTGAGCTCATCGCCGCGAACGCCCAAGGGCCAAAGCGGAGAAGCCGCCAAGGAGCCCCCGAGGAAAAGGCGGAAAGTTCTGGCGAAGAAGATCAGGGTCAAGCCCCCCACGGCAGGTATGTAGAAATCGATCTTTTGATTTTTCCAGCTCCTGACCGCATTAGACTTAACGATCAACTCTCGTTCATCAGCTGCCCAAGAAGAGACCGCCACGGACGATGCCGAGGAGGCGGTTGAGCGGTCATCGCCGCCCGAAACATCACGTGACGGCGCGTCATGCGGCAAAGTGAGGTCGGCGAGCCTCAAGGACAAGCCGGCGGCGTGGAGCTCGCCGCCGCTGGCTCCAGCCGAAGAGATCGACGCTCAAAAGCGCGGTGAAGCGGCTGGAGGCGAAAAGCAGCTGGTGGCGCCACGGACCTCGGGGCCAAGGCAATGGCTCGGAAGCGCCGAGCAGAGACCGAGCAGCCGCCGTCTTGCCAGCACTTCGTCGCAGGGCAGCTCACCCCGGCGGCGGATTCTCCGCCGAGCAAGGTGAGACCCCAACTGCCGGGAACAAGAAGAAGCCCCGCGCAGCCGAGCGGTCGCCCCGCCGGTGGAAACAACGGCGCCGCCGGCGGAGGGAGCTCGGCCTCGCCCAAGACGTTCGGCGGAAGAGGAGAAGGAAGGGGGAAGGAGCGCGAGACGAAGTGCCGCTGTCGCTCCCGCTCCCGAGCGAGCAGCTTCCGCGAAGAAGAAGGAGCGCACAAGGCGGCGACGGCAAGAGCGCGCCCGCCTCGTCCCGCACGAGCGGGGCTTCGTGACGCATGGCCTCGAGGACCGCCTGCGTCGCGGACTGAAACGCCGACTTGGCAAGGTAAACACCGAGGCCGAATTTTATTCAGCTTAGCCATATCATCGCAACGTAGTTAACTTGTTCTTCCCTCTCAGGTCTTCAGGGACACCATGGCGGAACTCGAGGATGGGGTCACCATCGAACGGGCCGCCGTGCTGGCATCCCTCCGGGAGCATCTTCGGCAGAGATCCCGGCGAGCACTCAGGCTGCCTGAGCCGAGCCGGTGGCGAAAGCGAAGAAGCTCAAGGCCAAGCTGACCAAGGAGAGGCATTCCTCTGAGGCTCTCCTAAAGGAAGCCGAGGAGCTTCGCGTGCAAGCCGTGAAGGCGAGCACCACGGAGGAGATGCCGGGCCGCACGAAGTGGCTCGAGGAGCAGCTCGCTGACGCGTCCCACTGGCGGAACCAGCTTGCAGAGGAAGCCCAGAAGCTCAAAGCCCAGCTCGCCAAGGAGGAGCAGACATCCGCGGGACTCCAGGCTAAGATCTCAACCCTGTGGGCTTCACAGGAGGAGATTGAGGAGATGCGCGGGATGGCGGTGAGGGCGATCACCGCGGAGAGCAGGGTCAAGGAGCTGGACGAGCAGCTCAAGACCGCCGAACAGCAAGTTAGTCAGAGCGAGGCTCTGACCGACCAGCTGCGGGCCAAGACCGAAGAGGTCGAGGCTCTCCGTCTGGGCGACGAGCAGAGCCGGGGAGCAGCAAGGAGGAAGCCGATCGTCTCCGAGCTGAGGCCAGAGAGGGCTTCAAAGCCCAGGGGGAAGTCCTGCGCCTTAAGGAAGTGATCGAGGAGCTCAAGGAGCAACTCGCTTCTAGGTAGTCAGAGGGTCAGAAACCGAGATGGACTTTTGTACCTGCAAATTTTGTTAATAAAGACTTACCCTTTTCCCTGCAAAGAGAGAGCAGCAAAAAGGACAAGAACGAACAAAAACTAAGAGAAAAGCGAACAGCGCTAGGAGTTTAAGAAAACCGGTAGAGCGCTCCGCCTAACTCCCAGCCCCCGTTGTGCATCTGCTCGGAAACCTGAGTTTGCGAACCCGAACAGGTGCACAAGAGAAAGAGCGACACCCCAGCCCCCGGTACGGACGATGCTCGAGAACCTAAGCTATAACTCGAGCACGCAAGTGGGAGAAAGAGCGACACCCGTATCTTTGCTCGATTAGTTCCGTAGTCCGCTCGCTGACGTAAGTTAGGCGATTCGAGAGTAGCCGAACAAGGAAAGTGCCTCCGCCGCAGGGGCTTACGAGCGAGCTTTGCCAAGTGGTCGTGCCGAGCGAGAAGTGCCTCCGCCATGAGGGCTTACGAGAGCAGAACTTAGCCGCAAGGTGGAAAGGCCGTGTTACGCAACCCCGAGTTTAGGAACTTGTTGGAACCAGACACGGTAGGGAACAATCCTTAAGATTACGGAGCCAAGAGTTCGCAAGACCGGGCAGCCATCAAGTGTTACCAGAGAGAAAGTAGTCTGAGAAGACAAACAGTGAAAAGGGCACAGAGGCCGCGAAGATTCACTGAGAATTGGATTGAACTTTACATGGTGCCCGAGAGACTTGAACGAACTAAGGCGCGAAGTTTTACAAAAGCGCAAAGCTAAGCAAACACGTAAAAGACCTACACAAAGAACTTACGGTCGGTCGATGTTCCAAGTGTTGGTCAAGACTCTCCGCCCTCCATGGCGTGCGAATGGCCCCGGCGAAAGGAAGAAACGATCGTGAACGGGCCCTCCCAACGAGGAGTTAACTTGTTGGCATTGGACAAGTTCTGGACACGGCGCAGAACGAGGTCGCCCGCCTTCAAAGCCCTAGGTCGAACTGTCTTGGCAGCGTGCCGGCGAAGATCTTGCTGGTAGCGCGCCATTCTGACTTGTGCCCGATCGCGTGTGCCTTCGAGGAGATCGAGATCGAGGAGGCGCTCTTGCTCGTCGTCAACTAAGTTGACCGAGCTCGTCGAGGCGAACCGAGTACTATTTCGGCGCGTGATGGCTTCGCACCATAGACCGCTTGGAAAGGAGTTTCCCGGTCGCTGGGTGGCCGTAAGCGAATCGCCCGAGGACGGAAGGAACTTCGTCAACCCAGGCCTTGCTGTGCTCGCTGAGAGCAGCAAATACCCGCCGTTTGATACCTCGGACTATCTCGTCCGTTAGCTCGCCGATCGCTCCATTGCTCGTGGATGTGCCACGAGGCGTAAATGCACCTTGGTGCCTAGCTGTTCGCAGATTCTGGAATAGCTCGCTCAATCGGGTACCGTTATCCGTGATCGCTTATGGGGAATCCCAAAGCGCGTGACCACGCCGCTTTTGAAAAAGCGAACAACCGCTTTTGGCGTGAAGAGGCGACATTGTGCTCTGCCTCAATCCACTTTGTAAAAGTGTCTATGGCGACGAGCGGTGTGTATAGCCCTTGTACCCCTTAGGAATGGGCCGAGCGATCCGCACCCCATGTGGAAAAAGGCCAAGATGGGGGGATTGTTTGAAGCTCTTGGGCGGGCTTGTGTGCCTTCCGGGCGTGAAATTGGCAAGCCTTGCACTTAGTCACGATGTCCCGGGCATCTTGTAACGCAGTGGGCCAATAATAGCCCATGCGAAACGCTTTGCCGACTGAGTTCTCGAGGAGCGTGGTTGCCACAGCACCCTCGTGTATGTCCCTAAGAAGGAACACACCCTCCTGTTGCGAGATGCACTTGGAGAGAACTCCCAGAGCACCTCGTCGGTAAAGGATGCCGTCCACAAGCTTGTATGGAGCAGCACGCCTTGTAAGCCGGGAACGCTCGGCTTCGTCGTTGCAGTGGTCCCATCGCAAGGTACCGGACAAATGGCGTTGTCCATCCGCACTGCCGATAACGGAGACAAAGACCACTGCCTCTGCTGCCTCGTCCGGAGACGTGATTGAGGGCTTGTGAAGGTGCTCGACGAGCACCCTGCCGAGCGAGTTCGCGTGAGGATCCATAGTTGGATAGCTGGTCGGCCAGAAGTTGTCCTTCCTAGGCACGAAGAGCACTTCAAAAATCGAAAATGCCGCCCAACTTCCTCACTTCAACCGTATCGCGCCATTGAGTCATCGCAGACCGATACTCCTTGTTAACTCGATTGATGACCAGTTGTGAATCTCCTTCACAATCGGCTTGGACACCAAGCGACTTGCACGCTTAGTCCCGCGAGGAGGGCTCAGATCAAGGGCGTTGTTAGTCGCCGCAAAGTGTAGTTGGATAGAATATCGAGTTGCTCTCCTTGAGGGGAGATGAGAACAAAACCAGCCCCGAGTTTCCGGTCGCGAGCCATCGAAAAACATGGTCCAGAGGTTTCATCGGGTTGCTCGGGCTTCACAGGATTTGAGCGGCAAGTCCATTCAATGACAAAGTCGGCTAGGACTGTGACTTAATAGCGATTCGGGCGGCGAATAATGATCAAACTCGCTAGTTCCATTGCCCACTTAGCTATACGTCCGCTAGACTCCTTGTTCCGTAGGATTTCTCCCGAGGGAACGTGGTCGGGACCAGATTTGATGCTTTGGAAGTAGTGGCGAAGCTTCACGGAGGACATGAGCAAGGCATGGAGGAGCTTCGACCTCGGGATAACTCCTTTGATCCGTGAAGTACCTCGCCACGTAATAGATTGGTCGCCGTAGGCCTTCCCTTTCGACCGTCAAGATCAAGGCCACCGCTTGTGGCGTGCAACCTAGGTACGATGGGAGCTGCCGCCATGCCGCTGGGTAGTCAAGACGGAGAATTGGGCGTATCGCTCAGATCCTGGAAGGATCTATCGGCTTCTTCTGTCCACTCGAAACCATTGTGCTTGGCGGGGCCTTAAAAAGGGCAGCCCGTTCGCTTTGACGGAAATAAACACGCCGGGCAGCCATCCGTCTAATGAGGCTTTGTACTTCCTTTACGGTAGTTGGAGCTCATATTTTCAATGGCCTCGATTTTTTCGTGGTTGGCGTAAATACCTTGCGAGCCAATGACATAACCGAGCAACATTCCGATCGAACACCAAAGGTACAGCCTCTGGATTTAATTTTATTCGTGCCCGGTGAGATTGTGAAAGGTCTCTGCGGGTCTTTTACATGATCTGAAGCATACTTGTTTTTACAACTATGTCGTCGACATAGACCTCCGTGTTTTTTCCACATTGCTCGGGAAGGTCTTCTCCATTAAGTTACTGAACGTGGCACCAAAGATTGCGCAGACCGAAAGACATGGTCGATAGCGTAAAGTGCCGAAGGGGTGATGAAGGCGTCTTCTCTTCATCCTCGGGAGATGCTTATTTGGTGGTAACCGAGTAAGCATCTAAAAACTCGAGTCAAGATCCGCATCGCATCGACCACCGGTCAATACGAGGCGCGGAAATTGTCCTTAGGACAAGCGGCGTTCAGATCGGTGTGATCGACACACATCCTCCACTTGCCGCCTTTCTTCTTTACAATGACAGGGTTGGCTAACCACTGGTGTGATCAACCTCGCGGATGAACCCAATGAATGAAAGCGCTTGCTGTCGATCTTTGATGATCCTGCTTGAATTCAAAAGCGACGGCTTCGGCGAACAGGCTTCTTGTCCGCCGGACAGCCGGTTTGTGCTCGACACCTCCTTGGGACTCCGGGCATGTCGATGGCTCCCGGCGAATACATCCGCATTGGCTCGGAGGAAGGCAATGAGCTCGCTTTCTATTTGGGGTCCAGATTGGCCCCAAGTGAACTGTCTTGAAGTATCGCTGCGGCAATGGACTTCTTCGCTTTCTCCCCGCTGAAGGGAGACCCTAGGGCGTCAGACTTGGTCCGCGGAACTTGAGACCGCTGGCGCGGAAGCTGGTCGACCAGGGCAAGGGATCGCTCGTCACAATCCAAAGGTTGCGCTTTGTAGTTGCCCTTGACCGTGATCACGCCGTTAGGTCCCAGATCTTCACGCAATGGTAAGCGTGGTGGGATACGACCATAAACTTACCGAGAGATGGCTCGCCCAAGATTGCGTTGTACGCCGACGGGAAGTCGACCACATCGAAAGTGATCAACTCGTCCGGAAGTTGCTTGGGTTGCCAAGGTGACAGAAGAACAACTCGCCCTAACGGTTTGATGCTTCTCCGGAACAATTCCGTAGAAGGGCATTGCGATTTCCTTCACTTGGAGCGAGGGATTTGCATCTCGCCCAAGACTTTAGCGTAAAGCAAGTCCAAAGCGCCCCGCCGCCTACTAAGACACGGCCAACTCTCGCGTTGTCGATGGTCGGGCGACCACGATGGAGTCGGCGAGGCTTGGTCATCCCATGGGGCAATCCTCCTTAGAGAAGGAGATGGAGACCTCGATCCACTTCATCGATTCAGCCGAGGTTTTGCCTTTTCGACGTTGTGGACCTCCCGAGCAGCTTCCTTGAGGCTGCGCCGAGAGGTGTAAGGTGAGGAGCCGCCAAAATGACGGCGATATGGTTCACGGGTTCTTGATATTCATCATCATCTTCCCGATCACCATCGCCGGTTTGGCGCTTAGCTTTACCGCATCACCATGTTGGGCGGGGTGGGCATTGGGCCCTTGCCATTGTAGAAATCTTCGAGCTTTGCAGCCCAAGTTCTACAGTGGCGTATATCATGCCCGTAGTGCTGGTGGAACTTGCAAAATCGGTCGCTCGGACCTTTCTTGCCTTGTCCGCCTCCACTGAGGGCTTTTTGCCCTTGTAATTCTTGTTGGGCTTCTTCGCCTGTCCTTGGGAGGAGGTGCGCGATCCATACCGCGACGGTATTGTTCGTGATCACCTTTGTTCTTCTTCTTCCGAGACTTCTTGTCACCGTGAACATTGTCGCTGCCTTCTTCTTCTCATCCACACCAGTCGGGCGGCGGCTCGCCTTGTCGAACGCCTTTTTATCGAACGCGCCTGCCGCGTTAGCATAGCGGTCACCGCCTTGAACAGTCGTTGGCGGTCCAGTCTCATTGATCTCGAGATCTGGGTGAGCGCTCGTCGCGACTCCGCTTTTGAAGGCGCGACAACAGATTCATCCGAGATGTTCGGGATCGTGTTGCGGATCTTAATGAAACGCTTCACGGTTGCGGAGGGTCCGCCTGCTCATCCGGATCATCCGTGCAGATCATCCTCCTTGCCCGACGCACGTAATGCCTCTCGAAATTAGCAATCGAAGCGTCACAAAGCTGGTTCCATGAGTCGATGGAACCCTCTTGCCGATTGAACGACCCACGTCCGGCGGCACCCTCAAGGACGACGGAGGTAATTAGCCATAACGAGCTCGTCACCCCGGCCGCCATGATGGCGAGCGTAGATGGAAAGGAATTCCTCCGGGTTCGAGTCCCATTGTACCTCTCCATGTGACCGGGCTTGAATTTTGAGGGCCACCGACAGCCCGGCTCGTCGGAGAAAGCCACGAAGCCCGAGCATATGACCGCCACCTTCCCCGGCAGAACCTAGTCTTGAGAAGACGTTGGTCCTGTTGCGCGGAGGAACTCCTGCTGAACGGGATGACTCGGCCTGGAGAAACTCTCTCCGGGACAATCCACCACGCTCCTTCCTCGTGGTTGCGACGACGCGCTCATCACGAGGGGACCGTCCGTGACCATCGCGTGCGCGCTTGCCCCTGTGGTCGCGATGACTACGAGGACTGGGCGAGCGACGGCGACCACGGGTAGCCTGCTCATGGACAGTGATCCTTCGATGGTGACGGGGGTCACGCGATCGATCAGAGCTGTCCGAATCATTCCGGGCAGTTTGGTCATGCGCTGGAGGAGTTGTTGACTTCTCCTAGAGACTTTAGGCCTTGACCCGGTCGCTCTAGGTTAGTCGCAACAAGACGCCTATGCGGGCGAGATCAGCTTGATTGGTGGATCTAAGGACCGCGCCATAGCCTCGAGCCGCTTCCGACTTTGATCTATGGGTCCCGGATCTCTGAACCATCCGCGTTCGCCGTGATCGAGTCCGTCACGCGAAATTGACCCGAACAGGGAAGCTTTTGCCGGAGACTTAGCGCCAAGACGCGAGGTGGGTCGCGACGCTGCCGCTACACCGGTCGCGAAACCGTGCTAAGGTTTGATTGATGGAATCGTCGAGGCTGCGGCGAATGACGTCTTGCTTTCGCGGCGACTGCGCGACCTCGTCTTGATGCCGAAAGCGAGTTAATCTGCCCGACCTCGCCCGGCCGCCACGGCCGTCGCGGGATCCTCGAGAGGTTCCTACATCGCCATGTTAATGCTGCGGGGCCATGCGAAGGTATGCTAGACGGTGTCATCGCCGTGTCTCCACAGGTGGAATCTACCGACATAGCCTTGGAATCGATAAATCTAAACCGTCGTAAAGATCATCGCTCCGTATTCGCTGCCGATGACGGAGTGCGATCCGAGGCTATCTACGCCATGTAAGCGGAGACATCCGCCTCGGACGCGAAAGCGTTCGAGACCGAACAGATCGATCTGAATCGACGAGGATGAGACATCCCGCCTTCCGAGTCGTAGCCCTCGGGAAGTATCTCTGTATCGCTGATGGAGTTCGACATGCTCGATCTGCGTGTCCCCACGGACGGCGCCAGCTGTCGACGGTTGGGATATCGACCCAAGTCAATCAAGGTTCTTCAAAGAGGAGATAGGAGACACGCCGAACAACCACGAACAACAACGAGCAGAGACGGGGTTTTTATCTGGTTCAGCCTCTCGGGAGAGATAATAGCCCTCGTCCACCTTTCTTTATATCAAAGAGGATTACAAGGTGGAACTCGGCGAGATCAGCAGGTCTCGGCGAGTAGTATGCGAAAAATCTATCTGCTAAGGGGTCCTAAGCTAGATGTTGAGATGTAAAACTCAATGCCAGGGATCCCAGATGCCCCCCTAAACGCCGTAGGGGCATGGTTTATATAGTATAGAGCAAACCAACCTACCGAGGGAATATCGGGCCGGGCTAACTACGAGATCGTAACGAACTCATACATGCCGAATATATCCCGAGGTAGATAAGGTAAACTCTAATCTTGGGGATCACGACTCTAATCCAAATCGGAAACCACGTCCGGGTCTTCACGTAGCCGTGCAGAACTCTGTTCGAGTCGGACTCAAACAGGAATCCTAGGCCATTACGCACCGTGCCAGCCATGAAGCTGTTCGGCAGGATGCACATGGGCCTGATAGAACCCTCCCAGGAGCTGGGCCCTGGTAGGCTGTTCGATTGGGCCGTCAGGGAGTGGGCCATGGCAATGGGCCGTGATCTAATCCCCGACACTAGTCTACGCCCGTGCCACAAGCGCCCAAATCTACGCCGGCGCTCCACCAAGTCTACGGCTCGGCGACAAGTGTACGCCCGCGCCACGAGCGCCCAAGTATATGGCTCCGCGACACGCCTACGCCGGCGCCCCGAGCGCCCAAGTCTACGGCTCGGCCACAGGTCTACGCCAGCTCCATGAGTGTCCAAGTCTTCAGCTTCGCGACACGCCTACGTCCGCGCCACGAGCGCCCAAGTTTAATGCTCGGCTACGCACGTACGCCTGCGCCACAAGCGTCAAAGTTTACGACTCGGCCAGGCGGTTACACCGGCGCCCCGAGTGTTCAAGTCTACAGCTTGACGACACGCCTACGCCAGCGCCTTTGCGGCTCGACGATGTGTTCATGCCTGCGTCATGAGCATCCAAGTCTACGGCTCGGCCAGGCGCCTACGGCTGCGCCCCGAGCGTCCAAGTATACGGCTCGACAACACAGCTGCGCTAGCGCCCTGAGCGTCCAAGACTACAGCTCGGCAACATATCTATGCCTGCGACACGAGCGCCCAAGTCTACAACTCCGCGACACGCCAACGCCTCCATCCCAAGCATTCAAATCTACGGCTCCGCGACACGCCAATGCCTCCGCCCCGAGCATCCAAGTCTACGGCTCGGTGACACGCCTACGCCTGCGCCCCGAGCATCCAAGTCTATGGATCAGCGACACGCCAACGCCAGCGCCCTGAGTGTCCAAAACTACGGCTCAGCAACACGTCTACGCTTACACCATGAGCATTCAAGACTACAGCTTGGCGACACATCTATGTCTGCGCCACGAGCGCCCAAGTCTACGGCTCCGTGACACGCCTACGCCGACGCCATGAACGGCCAAGTCTATAGCTTGCTACCCGCCTACGCATGCGCCCCAAGCGAACAACTCTATGGCTCGGCTACACACCTACGCTTGCGCTCCGAACGACCAACTCCATGACTTGGACACGCGTCTACGTCCGCGCCCCGTGCGCCCAACTCTATGGCCTTGCTACATGCCTACGCCTGCGCCCCGAGCGACCAACTCCATGGCTTGGGCGCGAGCCTACGCCTGTGCCCCGAGCGACCAACTCCTCGGCTTGGCCATGCGCCTACGCCCGCTCCTAGTGCGCCCAAGTCTATGGCTCGGCCACGCGCCTACGCCCGCACCTGGTCAGGAGCTTATAAGCTAAGTTTTCATCATCATGATCTTTTTATATAAATTTGAGTTGTTTCTGGACTTACTATTTAGTTGGTTTTCAACTAAGCAGTATATTGGGGCTACACCTAATAGGTGCATTTGCGTGCACATTTGTTACTTTCTTTTAATGATTGCAAAGAAATCTAAGTACTATTCTGAGTAGTGAAGTTATGACCCACGAATGGCAAACTCTAGTCACTCGATATCAATTCCCAGTGCCCGAGGGCTGGACTAGTCAGACAGAGTGCATAACAAAAGTAATATTACTTGGATGAATTAAAGATTAAAAAGGAAAAGAAGCAAAAGCATAAAAATATCTAAAAAAGCAATCAGATCTTGCATCTGATTGGTTATTTTTTCATTCAGATACTGTCTAAATCCTTGTTTACATGTTACAGGGCGCTCCGGCTCGCGTCCGATGGAATCCTACACCTAGCATTGTCATCAAAAGTGATGAAGTCTATTATACCGCCCTCCGCAAGCCTCGGAGGTTTATGGATTTCTTGTTCATCAAGTACCTTCTACGACTTCATCTATAACCGTAGAAGGGCCTGTGCCACGAGAGCTACCAGCGCCTTTGGCCACGAGTCACTCTACGCTGTGAGCGCAAACCTAATCTAGGATGTGGTATGCTCCATGATGGGTCGACAGCCAAATCACCGTATCAGGCGAGATTTAGGTACCCAGCTTGAGATATGGTATGCCCTATGATGGGCCGATTGCCAATCACTATACTAAACAGGACTTGGGTGCCTACTAAGCCAACAAGACTAAAACTTCTTTTGATACGCCCCATGTTGGGCCAAGAGCTAGTTACAGTGCTAGTTAGAATCGGGTAGCATAAGTTGATTTCAGATTAGGGTTGCAAGGATATGCTATAAAACAGTCGACAGTTGCGCTAAACCCAATCTAAACTACGGCACGGCTACAAGCCTACTCCTTTGGCCATGAGCCACCCAGCGCCATGAGCGCCAACTATAGCTTAGCTACAATCATATGCCCTTGGTACACTCTTAAAAGGCCTACAACTGTACACCGTAACAGACGGGTACAAGTACCATTCGGCTAAAAACCTAGCTTGGGACATGGTACGCCCCATGATGGGTCGGCTGTCGGTCACCGTGTCAAACGGGACTTGTGTACCTATTAAACTAATTTGAAAACCAAATTATTCTTATGATATGCCCCATGATTGGGCCGACTGTTGTTTATCGCAAAGTCGGAGCCAGATACCACGAGAAGATCTTGGATTAAGGGTTTTCAGGGTATGCTCTAAAGAGAGCCGCCAGTTGTACACCACGACAGTCGGGTATAGATACTACTTGGCCAAACTCCTTCCAATAAGGGTACGCCTCATGATGGGCCGACTGCCAGTATTCCGATAAATCGGGCTGGGTACCACTCGGAAATTCGGATATGTGGAGCTCTATTGAGTCGTTCATAGTCTTCTTGCATTCAACGGAGCGCTCGGCGTGAAAAAGAAACCACACGGGAAGCGATGTCAAGAACTGGAAGCACTCGGCGTGAAGCATGAATCATTTAGAGTGCGACCAGAAAGGCAGCAACTCGATTGTAAAGGACTCGAGGACTACTGCGGAATAAATGGACCCCGGGTATCTCCATGACGGGCTGCGAAGACTACCCAACAGGGGTGGGCCGAGCCGGCTACACGTGTACAGGGGACACCCGGCCCGCTAGCCAACCTTGTATGGCAAGTACAAGATAAAGATAGAAGTTTATCCAAAATGGGGAAGATATAATTGTAATCCTTCATAACTACATATCCGACAAGAAATGATAGAAATAGGAATCTTATCTTATAACCGACCATGACTCTACTTTATAACCCCGTCCCCCCACAACATAAGGCGGCCAGGGGACCTTGGTTCGGGAAAACTGACAGATCCCCCATCTCCGAATACATTGCAATACACGAGATCATAATCTCAAAACATAGAACTAGGGTATTACCTCCTCCGCGAGGGCCTGAACCTATACAATCCCTTGTCCCGTGTTACCATCAAGTTTGCGATCCATCGCACAACCCCATATAATTCATTGTCGACGACACCCTCGGTTTAACAAACATCGACATCAGCGACACCGATGGCACCAATATACGTGTGTCGTTTCCCTGTTTCCAATAATAAGCCTTTGGACGTCCAAAACCATGGCCTGTAGCACTGCCGGGAGCTCGATAGAGTTCGCCCGGATCTTAAACCGCCATGACACCATGATTCCGGCAAGCCGTGTTACCCTCTCTCTGCTGCTGCCCAGTAGGACCTATCTTTTCTCTGTGTCACCCTCTAGTGGTTTACTCCCTCTGTCCTACAAAGAGTGCATTTTTAGTGTTGAAAAATTATGACACAAAGAGTGCATGTTTAGATGTGGGGCCCATCAAAGAAGAGGCAGCCCATTAACTCTCCCACTCCCATCTCTCTCTATATCCGTTCTCCACCAAAGGAGACGCATGCACATTTAATTATTTTGGGAACCAAAGCAGCAGCACGCTTGTGCATGTAATTAATTAGGGGCAGATTAGTCATTTGCCTTTCACACTAATCTGTCTGAGAAAAACCAGAAATGCATTCTTTGTAGGACAGAGGGAGTATCTCCCTGTGTGGTTGATACGCGGGCCCTAAGTCCCATATGTCGCATTAAAGGAGGCGTGTTTCTCCTCCGCAAAGCCATTTTGGCCGCAGACATCCCCTTCATGGGTTCGCACAGTGCGCATTCCAGCCCAACATTGCTCACAATGTTTTTCCAGCCTTTCCTAATTTCATTAATTAGCCAATATTGCTTTTGATTTATAAATAACTAGATGCTTTGTGAAATTATAAGAAAAGTTATGGTAAATACTAGATAGACCGTAGAAAATTTATGAAAATTACAATATTGTATGCTTGACTGATCTGTTTGGGCACGACATCGAGACCCGGAACTTATGTTTTTGTTTATGCTAAAATCTGATAAGAGTGCATTTTTGTATTTTATCATCTTGCCTAACAACATATGCAAACTGAGCCATTATGTACTTGATTAATAAATGAATGCTCTATATTACTAAGTAGGAGACAATTCAGCTGATTGTAAAAGGTGTTGTGCTAGACAGATAGATCTTGGGCTAGCGCAAAGGGCATCCAGGTGGTCCTCAGATCTAGGGGCCCAAAATCTCCCTCTATTCCTCATACCCTTCTACCTTACTATCCAAATTTCCCACCTATCATGACAAAATTGCTGGTCTAACTTTGGAAATGACAAAATGAAGAAAATTGCTCAAATGACACTCAAACCTTGTTTGTTTCAGCTTAAAGTTGAGTTGAGTTTTACTGTATCAAATTTGTGACCCACTCGAAAGACGTTTTACAGAATTCAAAAAATTATGAAAAAAATATTTTACAAAATATAAGAAAAACTATTTAAAACCCCACAAAAACGAATACAAAATATTACAGTATTTCGCCTATTAAAAATAACAAATTTTCATTTAATTTAATTTAATCTGAAACAAACAATGCCTCAATTGGCTACCACAAAACAAAATGAAACTCAATTCGTCTCTGTATTCCCCATGATACCAAGGCAAGGAATTTTGTTTCCAAACAACATTTTGGCATTTTTTTTTCTCTTTTTCCCCCTTTTGCCCCCATCTACCGCCTTCTCCCACACCTCCGGCGGCCATGCCTGCCACTAGCGGTGGCGGTGAAGAGCCAGACGACCGGGCCGCCTCGGCAAGCATCACATTGTCTTCGCACGCCGTGACACCGGCACCTTCTTCTTCGCTAGCGTCACCGCTGTCTCCCGAGTCGCTCGTATTACCGCCGTCGCCCGAGTCGCTCGTATTACCGCCGTCGTTCTCGTCGCCTCCTTCTCCCGCTTCGCTTTCATTGCCGCCGCCGCATCCTGCTTTGCTCTAGTCTCCGCCGTCGCCATCGCTGCTCCCGATGTCGCTAACACCGCCACAGAGGGGCAAAACTAAAAACTCACATAATTTTCAACATGGAAAAGGTGGAAAATGGGGGTGAAAAATGCTAAAATGTCATTTGAGAATAAAATTCGTTGCCTCGGTATTGTGTTTTGGGTGTCAAGGAGGAGCTATGTAGGTAGCCAAATTAAGGTTGGAGCATTCGAAGATTGATGGGTTTTTTTATCCATGGTTGCAACTGAGGCTAACCAAAAATGTTGTAACCTAAGGATCCCTTCTTTGCGCTACCAAGCAATGCATACAGTACAACCTCCTAATGTCGGAATGGGACGTCCTTGACTGAGTAGCTCGACTTTGCTAGCCTCGTGCCCTGTCAAATGATGGAACGTGGTAAAACTCAAGAGAGGGATGAGTTGAAATTCGTTCGAATTTGTGCGCATAAAAGGGCTTCCACGTTTGACCATATAAACCCTGGGTGTATCGAATACCGGTAATAATATCAGCAAAAGAACGTTCTCAACATAGTGACACTAAGATCCAAAGTCTGCCCTGGGACCTGTCACGACGAATACCCATACCCAACAATTTCTTAGCTGCACCCAAATCCTTCATCTCAAACTCACTCTTAAGCATGGCCATAACTTCATCAACTGTTGAACAACTCCTCCTAGCAGTAAGGTAAGGATGTTATCAACATAAAGCAACATGTATCCTATCCCGAGGGAAAGTACCAACACGAGGATAAAGTGACGACTTTTGATTCAGTCTACCGGCCTTCAGCTATGAAACATAGAGGGCACAACCTTGTTAGCAAAGCCTTACAAAATGGTCATGTGACATCCTTCTTCGGTCGCACAAGGAATTGTGTTGATTCAAATGTTGGATTTCGCTTGAGGTGAACGTGCACAAACTCTCCATAGTTATAACTATTCAAATAGTCATGCCCACAGTCAAGGGTGAACAAAAGGTGCTTGTACACTACAGACTTTCCTCCTATATTTTAAAAGTGGTTTGGCCAATAAAACATTTTGGTCTGGGCGCCCAAGATTTAGATGACTTGGTTGGATAAGCCAAAACAGGAAATGATTTTGGCCTCGAGGCCAGGACTTTGATTAAGATTATCATTACTTCTCAATGATTTGTTTTCTAAAAATGCTCTACTCAAAAATAGGACAAAACTTGTTTTATGCAAATAAACCCCTCACCTCCCTTGATATGGCCATATACTACATACTCTACTAGACATGTTGAGTGTTTCATACTCGCGCTCTCGCACATTTATGCAGGCTACCTAAACCACGAGCAGGTTTCTATGAAGACGGCGAGGCGCCGCTAGAGGACATCAGTGTACTACCGAAACATCTAGGATGCGATCTTCCGGTCTCTGTCTGTGGATTTTCTTTGGGGTTTATGTACTTTTATTTATTTCCACCGTTGTAATAAGGCTTAGTTGCCGCACCTTGTAATTTGGTCATTTGTCCATCATTTGACGAGTAATAAAGTTTATCGTTTGGCAATGATTCATCATTCAAACAGAGTACCAACATATTGATCCAGGGACTCGTACGGACGAGCTAGGTTGGGGTGTCACAATCAATCAAAATTTGAATACATATAAGGAGATTTTGGCAATAATGATGATGGTTGTGTGGACAAATGGAGAACATATTTGCAAAGGTGCCCTTTTGTAACACAACAAGCCATAGAAATCTTGACACATATAGGATTAGGACCACACAACTGTTTTTTCAGAAGAAAGCCATGACTAAATTTGGTGGCTTACAATTCTTTCAATATAAGGAAGGTCAAGAAATTAAATAGTAGATGCTCTTTCCAAGGTAGGCCATGCCTTTAGAGTCTATGCCATTTTAGGGGGATAAGTAACTTCGCTTCAAGAAGTATCTAATTTTTATGCAGTGGATCCACACGATGAAGAACTTACGCAACAACTTGCAGCAATTATCTGTGGGTAAACCAACATATATACATTGCAAGGAGTCATCAAGAGCGGTCACTGTCATTTGGGTATGAGCAAATTTAGGGCTTTAAAGTTTAAACCAAGATCATTGTAGCATTGCATGAGAGCCCTAGAGGAGGCACTCAGGTATGCAAAGCCACCTACCAAAGGGTTAAGAAATTATTTAGTTGGAAGGGTTTAAAAAGTGATGTGGAATCATTTGTGAAGCAATGTGATATCTGCTAGCAGGCTAAATATGAACATTGCAAGTCCCCTGATCTCCCACAGCCCTTACCAATGCCTAAATGTTATTCGCATGACATTAGTATGGATTTTGTGTAGAGATTACCATCATCAAAAGATGTCATTTTAGAGATTTCCATTTACCGCTTCCCAAGTAGCTCAATAATTTCTAAATAACATTTATCAAATTGCATGGAGTGCCCTTTCTATTTTCACTGATAGAGAAAGTATTTACCAGCAAGTCTTGGAAGGAGCTATTTACACAGTTGGGAGTCAAGCTACAGATGAGCTCAGCCTACCACCCTCAATTAGATGGCAGAATGAGATGTGTTGTGCAACAAACTCGTACTAACTTGATCATGTGGTTTCCTTTGCCTGACTTATGGTATAATACCTTATTCCATTCAGCTTTGCAAACAACACCATTCAAGGCTCTATATGGAGTTGATCCAAATTTGATCTTGCTACGCCATGTTTTCACTAATACTTTTGAGGAACTACAGGACTTTCTTCAGAACAGGAAGTCTAGTCAGAACTATTACGATCTCAGTTGTAGAGAGCTCAAAATGGAATGAAGAAAATAGCTGATTCAAAGAAAATTGTCTATCTCAAGCTCCAACCATATATTCAATCATCCGTAGTAAAACACCTTGCACCTAAGCTTTTGCTAGAAGTATTATGGGCCATATGTGATTGTAAGGAGAATTGGTTCAATGTCTTATGAATTGAAATTGCCCGCTTCGAGAGTGGCATAAAACCAATTCTCTGTATTAATATGCCAAAGAGAGGGGCCCTAAGCACATGGTGGTGCTACTAGAAGGGGAATCTTCGTTGGCTACATGGTGACCAGTGAGTGGGCAAGTTCGGGCGAGCAGAGTATCAAACAAGGTGTGGTAGTAAGCTTTGTAGAGCGCACGCTATTGTAGGCTAGGAGTTAGGGATGAAAATGGTCTGGATTGAATAAAGGCTAAACTACAACCGGATCTATATTATTTTTCGCATCCTGATTTGGATACGAATAGTATCAAATACGAACATAGTTATGCACATTATCGAGTACGAATATAGACCAAATCCGAATCAAAACGATACGGATAAGGATATTTATTAGAACATTAAAATAGAATATACAATTATAAGTAATAAAAGCTCAGGGTTGATTTGATAACCAAGTTAATACAATTTGTACAAATTAATGAAGTTTATGAGTACTAAATAAAGTTATTAAAAATAATATGCGATATAGGTTAGAATATTATTACTAAGCAATTTTTTGTTTGTTTTCCAAAAGCTAATGCTTGGTTGGCTTGACTAGCTAATACCTAGTGGGTTGGCATGGATATAATTTAGGGAATTTGAATAATGTATCCAAAACCTAAATATCCAGATCTGAATCAGTCGAATACCATGTACCATATGATTCACAACCAGAACCGATAGAAAATATTTAAACCCAACAATAAATGCGCTGATTACTCTAGATCCCTGTTTGGAGCAAATGCTATAGAGCACGACCTCGAAGTTTTTTCTTCGGAAAAGATTTGGCCGTTTTACAGCAAAATTACCAAAACTGATTTCAAACATTTTGTAGTTACGAACAATCTGTTAGCTTGACAAAAAAAAAATCAATCGGCAAAATATCCACATCAGCCAGCAAACGGGCCTAAGGTTACATGCAAACACTGCCTTGCATGCAGCCATATTTTCTTTTCCTTTTTTTTTTTACGTGAGCATTCCATTGTCAGATATAACAAGGAAAAGCCTATAGTTCACGTTTTGTACTAAATGAAATTACTGATCGTTCTACTCTGCATAATTAAAAACCAACCAGGAAACAGTAGTCTTTATTGGTCACATCTTGGCTGTACATGAAGGACGTACATAAACGCTTGAAACGATGATCTGGGGCTTGATGATTCTACGCTACATTGCTACTAATCCTCAAACCTTAAACTTAGGTGTCGAGACCTAAACATGGAACAGGCAACGGCAAGCTACATGGCCTGAACTAATGACTGGAGTTGCAAAGGCAACTGCATTGCAACTCCAATGCTCCAGTGTACATAGAATCATCAAGCCCTAGATCCTCCGTTAGTGAAGCCCCAGTGACTGAAAAGTCAACTGCAATGCTCTGGTGTACATGCGGCTGAAATCCTCAGTTAGTCAAGTGGTAGCAAAGTTTCAAATTTTCTCAAACCTTTCGACCTTTCCTGGCAGCGTTCAATTGCTCCAGTAAATCCTGTATGGTGGAAGATGCGTCCTACCAATGAAGAGAAGTTTATTTGCATACAAAGAGGGGAAAAAAACAGAGCAATACTGCAATATGGCACAAGGAAGATCGCTCTGACTTACCTTGAGTTTTTTTCTCAGATTTTCCTCTTCTTGGTCTCTACGAGTTCTTTCTTCTGAAAAGATATCAATCAATGCTTCTTGTTCCTTGTTTGAAGTTTCAAGCTGTCTCTGCAAATCTTCCAGCTGAAAAAAAAAAACAGGGATAAGAGGCCGGCAATATATATTGCTGAGCACAATAGAATCTTATGGACAAAATATGGGAATATAGTAAATAGGAAATATGATTGCTAATGGCTGTATCAACTATCAAGTATAATCACCAGTATGTATTGAGATAATAAACAAAATTTTTTATCATTACTTTATTAAGTTTAATAATTTCTTGATTTTGTGGTGGCTGTAACCTGCATGATCTAGTTGCTTATCAAACAGAAACAAATATGAACAAGATGTGATAGGAATCTCTATTCCCCAGCAAATTACGTAAAATGTAGAAGCATGAAACAGGAAAGCCTAGCTAAATAAACTAAAAACAACACACACCACTGTCATAATGAACCTGTTAATAAATGAATAAGCCTACTATTAGTAACTGTAGCAACAACATTATATAGAGCAATATGAACATAGCAAAAGTATATTAAAAAAACTCTAGTCCTGCTATCACTGGGAAAAGGTTTTGAACGGTTCAAATAGTATGCTCAAAATTTTCTTTCTGACGCTGCATCATAATGGCTCCCAGATGGCGCATGCAATTCAGAACCAGGAGGGCAATAACATGGGTGGCATACATAACAAAACCTTTTCAAGCAGCAATACTATAGAGGTCAAAGTGGTACAGTGGTACGAACGGGTGAAGAGACTTACCCTCTCTGTCAAAGACTTGTTCTTGTCCCGCTCCATCACCAACTCCTGTGACATAGATTCTTCCGCCCTCAATAACCTGACAAAAGTGTAGCCCCAAGAAATAAGGAATGCCACAAGAATAACAACTTAATCTAGCTCTAATGAGTTAACTCACCATAAACTCTTGTGGCCCTAAAGAGATTTATGGCCCAAAAAAAAGTTCACACGGAACAAGTGCCAGAATCCGAACTTGGTAAAGCCAGATAGTTTTTTTTTTCTTTTTTTGCAGCGATGTATGGACTTCTTGCTTTATTAATCAATGGCAAGATTGACTAGACCAATGTGGACATGGGAAGAGTCAAATCCGCGTAAAAACAATTGCTTTATTAACAAGCACTTGCCACATTTTAAAAATGGCCAAATCCCACTTGTACAGGCAACAGGTCATGCCATGCAGCAACTCACTATTAAGTATGTATATCACAATATTATGCAACTATCTCATCTCCCTATCCTTTTCTACAAATAGGTAGTACAAAATTAAGAAAATAATGCAGATCAATTCTCAGTTCTAAATTTTGTATTCTAATTGTGGTTTATTTCTTGTTACTCATTTCAACCAGTTAACCCTTCCTAAAAAACAAGCTAGTTGGCAGGCTCATTCCTTCGATAGCCGCACACAAGTGAAGTAACATCAGATGACAGTCAGAAGCAATAAACAGTAATCAACCTTTTTTGACTGATTCCCATTTATTAACACCCAATCATCCACGTCCAGAAACTGTTATTAGCCATCTAGTGGTGAAACGAATCTAAATTATTGATATTCACCTTTCCTTTAAAGATGAGTTTTCATCCCTCAGTTGCTTGATAAAAGACTCATGATTATCAATGGTATGTCCCTCTCCATTACTTGTTGCATTTGGTTCCTACAGAACAAACACATGAAGATTGAAAAACAATCTTGATAAATACAACATATGGAAGCATCAGTGAATATTATACAGCAGTAACTGATTCTGTTTCAAGCAGCTTAAAGGCATGCATTGCACACATAAATGAAACAAGCATTGCAGTTTTGATGGGTATTCCCATTTCACTTGACACCAATATGTATGACAAATTGGAGTTTGATATGTTGACCATCCTATTGGAGGAAAGCTAGCGCTTCTTCCAATCTCCTAGCTTGTACAACAGAAATACTAGTTCAATAGATAGATGTTCTAAGGAAGTCAATCCTCACAGTTGTCCGGTGAAACATAATTAAATATTATGAACCACACCAGATTATCGGTTCATCAATCATCACATTTCACGTTTCAACTTCTATTACCAACCCAAAGAAAACCTGTATTTGCCACAAAACCAGCAAAAGTAAAATATCATTAGGGGTTTAGTCTTAACAATAGACATGAAGGGTAGGGCTCACCATCACCACAAAAACTAGGCAAAGGGCTATCACTACAAGTAGTGGAATGGAAGAAGCTTATTTACTTGTGTCCTATGTACTTATTTGCTTATCTCGTAAACTTCGAGAGTCAGGTCTAATTCGTTTGACTTTCGTTAGAGATTTGAGATGCACCTTCGAGGTTAAAAGAACAGAATGAAAAAAGTCAAAAGCTTTTGTATTTTGAAAACGGAGATACGCATATAAGTAGATAATCTGTAAAGAAACACAACTTTAAAGAACAACGATAAAAGCATGCACTTGAAACCTTCATGAATCAACAGGAAAACAGGCCTCTAGTTTAGATGGTGTCGAATAATTATACTAGCCTGACATGGCCTAGTTATCATCTGCACTAACTGCTTAACTAAACATAAACCTAAAAAAGAGGACACTATATTCCAAGGTCAGAATGAGAATAAAATTACCACGAATTGGGATTTGGCTATGCTTCTCTCTTTTTCTGTTAGTCCATTGGACAAAGGTGTTGCCAAACTAGTACTGCCGTTCTGGAAAGATTTTCTATGTGTATTCAGCATGTGAGATCTTGAGCTTAATGGTGTGGTACGTGCAAACTCAGAATCACTATCGTCTGATAGCCCATGCAGTATTGATCTTGCGGACCGTTGCATTCTTGCAGACTTCTCAGCTTTCTGCTGATTACCAAATGATGTGCCCGCTTTCCCACTCTTTTTACTCAAAGAAGGAAATGATTTATTAGCAGTTTGCTGTTTTGGAAACCTTTTTGATTTTGCATAATCTTTCCCGGAATAATGGAGTGATGGTTGCGGACTTGTGTTGTCGTCAGGAGAGTTTTCTGTACAAAAAAAGTAATATTGGTCAAACAGTAGCTAGTTATCTAGAGATAAATACCATTGAAGTTATGGAACAACAAAGCTTCATCCCACTTTAGAAAAGACAATCAACTGTATGATTTACTCCATGTTCAAACTAAATTATGTATCGAGCAGTGTCATGGTCTTCATCATGTACATCTGATCATCGCTTCTTTATGAACAGTTAGTTAAAAAAATAGAAAACCTCTGTATTAAAAAAATAGTCCTCATACCATTAATAATGGTATATATTCACACGCCAAAAAAAATTACATTTAACTGATAGAAGTTTGAATGCATGCTTTTTAAAATGTCATATATTCTTGATCAAAGTCTGTCAGTTAAAGCCAATGCTATATACATTTTCAGAATAAAGATGCTTTGAAACTCTCTTGTAGCTTCTAAATATTCTATGCGGTAACTCAGACCGCTAATACTATTTTGGGCTTTAAAGTGATGATTTTTTTTAAAAAATAATGGTATCCTTTTTTGCAGGTGGTTTTAGGCTACTACATTAATAAAATCCATATAAGGACTGTTATAATAGGCCTCTACAACTCAAATGTAAAGAGGAGAAATCAAGATCAGTTGAATTCATATATCACATTGGTTTCCTCACATTCTGCTCTAGCCACTCTTTAACACCTGCATTCTTAAACCCAATTTAGAGATGTGTACAGCTTGATGCTGAAATACTGTACAGGCGATAGGTTCACATTTCAGTGATACAAAAGCATGTTAGATTTACCAGCTGACCAAAAAAAAAAGAAAGAAAGAAAGAAAGCAGAGAGACCAAGTTAGCTCGAACAACTTTTAGATCCTAAAGCAAAAAAAATTAGGATTAAACAGTACGACTCCTCATTTGCATAACCATTCTGACAAGGCAGTTGGTTACAAATGTAGTAGTAGGTTGAGGTTATAACCCCAATGTACAATATTTTTTGTTCCAAATTTCCAGTAGTAAAATAAAAACTCAAATGCACCCACAGATGGCCACTTTTTAATAGAAAATTGCATTTTCCTTCGCAAAATTGAAATGAATATTAACAAACATCTTAAATACACCATTATCTATTTTAATATATCCAACTAAAATCATGGCAAGATTTATTTGACCAAAATTGACATGGTCGACCAAAAAAATGTGCAGCAATTGAAAATGCAGATTTAGGCTTAGTTTGGAAGTGTCATACTGTCATGATGTGCTAGAGAATCACACAAGGGAGTGTCATATACTGTCCTGATGTGCTAGGGAATAACACAAGATATGTGCTATTTTAGTACTATATATTTATGCTACCACACCGAATGTAAAGACGTTCCATGCTGGCTAATGTATCCAAAGTCAACATGGCAAAAAATGCTAGCAAACCATTTTACAGATTCAATTAAAGCCATAATTTCAGTCAATTCATTTACCTCCTCCCTCGAAATTTTTTCCAGAGCGTGTTCCGGCATATCCAATACGATGAGCATTTTGTGACCTATGAGAGGGAGGGAGGGGTGTGAAAATTAGAATCATCCTTCAAATTGATAATTGATATGCCAGAAATGGTCCCAAAAAAGGAACTGCTTCCAACAATATGTAATATGTTGGTGTGTCAAATGACCAGACAATGAACCAAGAGATATGATAATAACACGAACCAGTAAGACTTTTGCATATGAACTAATCGTGCTTCTAGTCTTGCTAGAAGAGTTGTACGCTCGAAGTCCTGCTTATCATGAGCTGGCTCTATGAAATTAGCCTCAAGTACACCTGCGGAATTAATTGATCATTTCTAGATCCTGAAGTGAAAAGATAGCCAAAACATATAGAAACCAAAATACCATAGCGACTTACCAACAACACCACGCCCACCACTTCCAGCAGCAGTCCACACTCTCCAAAAAGGCTAAAATAAACCAAATAAATTCTCATGTGGTTACCAAACAATCGGTGAATATAATTTTGAGGATATTGAGAAAGAAAACTTCTCTACATTGTTCCAAGAAGCATGGGTGAGACAGAATTTTGGGCATTCATAAAGGTCAATTCCTTTGTTTGAAGCTAATCAGTCATTAGTATTATTGTAAGTGAACGGATTAACAGCACAAAGAATGAAACAGCACCAATTTAACTAGCTGTATTACAATATATTGGAAACTAACCAAGCATATATACACATTCTACGAGAACTAGTAGGGAAGAAAACTGTCAGATACGGTCGGGTAGTAGCTCATCCCATATCCTACCCTAATTACTTCTCTTCAGATACAGGTACGGCCTGTATGGGTAGTAAAAAATCAGGTAAGATACGGTTACGAATACGGGTATTTGCGAACAGGTAGAAAACGGGTACGGCATACTATACGAACGGGTACAATACAGCTACTTAGTCAGATGGTCACCGGAGGAGAGGTGCAAAAATGGTTGCAAAAACATGGTGTATGATGCATGGGTGCAACTACGCATAAGTCACGTTGGGTGCATGCCTACTTATGCAATATATGCAAGTAACCCTAGATGCCCATACTTAGGTTCCCATAGTTTGAAAATATTCTATAGACAAATAAAAATATCAAGTTTTGTTTACTAGTCAATTTCTAGCTTGAGGGAGGCTTATTGTATTTTAATATTTTATTGTCTCACTATTATGTTGTGATTAGTTTTTTTCCTAGATTCTATATCATTCTTACTATTTACAGAAAAAGTTTCATAATTTTTCGAGTTATTTTACAATTTTAACTAAATGCTACCACTGCATAGAAATTGCACTAAAACCATAATCGACATTATGTTAGTCCTCCGTTCATGGTTGGCTGGATCGGCCTCTACAGACCACAGCTGCCTTGCTCCATGGCTTGCTGGCTGCATGCTTGGGTTGCTTGGATGCGGTGGTGGACCATGACAATAATAGGGAATTTAGGCGGTGGTGAACCTTGAAAAATATAGGGAATTTAGGGCACAACGGTTATCCGGGTACCCGATAAATATTACCCAATGGGTACCTGTACCCAACCTGTTTCTGTGGGTATTTTTATCCTGTATCAGACCCATAGCCGTATCAAAATTATCTGGGTAATACCTGAAGGCGCGTATCTGATGGGTACCGATTTTTTTTCAAGTAATCAAGACACCAGATACGGATACAGATCAGGTATTACCCAGCCCGTTTTCACCCCTAAGCATTAGCTAACCAGTGTTTACGTGAAAAATACATAAAAAGTATGAGACATCAATAATTATAGCAGCTAATTCTCAAAAAAAAAATATATATATATATAACAGATGGGTTAGAAAAAAAATAAACTTGATAGATCACAAAAAAGATACTGTGGCAAATCAAAATAGCAATACCTTTATTAGACGGTTCTTGTGATATACATTAAATCCTTGAACATCAATGTGATGTTTTGCATCTTTTACAAAGCCAATTGTCACATCAGCTACCATCTGGAATACAGAAGACCAAAATTGATCAGCAATCCGTTGCTGATAAATCATCAGAGTTCAGGACAGATTTAAGAGGTTATAGTACATTTGAATCCTTTGGAAGGTTATCAGGTGCAACCGGCCTGTATGTAACCTCTTTCTTTAGCATCATGTCAGTCACAATATTATGGTGTTCAATCTCTTTGCCACGTAAAATCATTCGGAAAATACTTGGAAGTCGGAGATACAAAATGGATGCATAACTCTGCAGAAATTTTACACATGTCATCATCAAGCAGAGATACCTATTTGGACCAACAATTATAAACATAATGATATAACATAAGCACAGATTCAAGATTATCAACACATTAGAGAATGCCACATAGGAAACCAGTTCTATATTGTGCCCAAGAACTTTCACCAACATTAAGTACTCTTAGTCTTGCCAGAAGTGACACAAATTTACAACTAAACCTCAGGAGGCTCATATAATTTTAAAATGTATGCTATACAAAATTTAAAAAATTCAGCCATTGCCAAGAGGGATTTTCTATCGACTTCTACTTTCATTTTTTTCCATAGCTTAGCAAGCAGCAGTCATAGAAGGCCTTTTGTTATTACATTAATGAAGACATAGAACCCAGGAAATCCAAAATGAGGATCCAATCTGATTGTTTTGTGGTATTTGAATCTTGGTGAATCTGAGACTACGATGTGCTAACACCACACGTAGTTATATGCATTTCATTAAAATAACATTAATGCATAACAACCGTACAAATGAATTCAGCAAATACTATAACCTACCCTTAAAGAATGTCTATAAGTGAGGAAATGCTTGGAAGTTGGAAACTGTTCAGCCATTTGGACATTTTTCTCATCACGACTACCACCTCTGAGCTGAATATCCTGCCATCAAAAATATCACTAGAAACCATAGTTAGCTGATTAACTAAAATATGGTGGCAAAGTGTTAGTAGCTGGAACTTACATGTACATCAGCATCAAAATCAAGCTCCAATTGTCCCTCATCATCCTCCCAAAGATTATAAATAATAATTTGAGTCCCTTGTTCCTTCATAGAACTAAACTGCAAACATAACATACAGCCATTTGGAACACGAGTTGGAAAAATTGATGATACTTTACTAGTTTATTTCCAATAAAATATAAAATGTCATGCTGAAAAACTTTTCATTTGTAGACTGGAAGGAAAATAAATCCATAATTCCAATAAAGATTCAGGCGTCTGATTCACCAAGCTCTAGAAAATAGGATTCGGGTATTTGTCTAATAGAAATATGTATTTTAGCATTGAAGAAACAACAACTACAACTGATTGGGCTAATCTTTGTTAGCCAAAGTCACCCAACCACCATGGCCTAAGCCCAACCATTCACGTCCAAACCATTGACTCCCCAACATCCCAATCTGTCCCCAAAGATTGGGATCCCTTGTTCCTTTGTAAAACTAAAAGTGTAAACATAATATTTTGCTTCAAATGTTGAAATTGAAAGTTTTCAAGCATGACATATTGTCATTTGAGGTATTATATCGATTTCCAATCCATGCTCTAAATGGATTACAATTACAATGTTGTCCCCTAAACTTGTAACGAAGTCTCACATAGCCCCTCAAACTTAAAATTTACTTTTTTGACACCTTGAACTTACTACCCCAGCCCCAAAACCATTAAGAGATACTATTAAATGCCAATTTGATTGTTAGTTTGCCATAGAATGCTTATCTCGAGCGTACAGTTTTTTAATGAAATGGAATCCACGTCACCTCCATTCTCTCTCTGAGAAAATATCAACGTAAAATATTTTTGAAATCCAACTTTCAACGAGTTTCACTTTTTTCAGGAAAAAAAAATTGCTTTTTTAAAAATAATTCGAATTTAAAATCTAAAAAACAAATCCTGATTTTCAAAATTAAAAAGAACGAAGTTGAAAATTATCATATGTTTCAAAATTTAAAAATACAAAAAATTTCAAATTCTAAAGTTGACTTTTAAAAAAATTGGATTTATTTTCCAAATTTTCGAAAGTTGACTTTTCGAAAAAAAAATTTGTTCCCATTGAGAGAGGGAAGAGGAAGTGATATGCATGCCATATTATTAAAGAATTTGCACGCGTGCCAGCCATGTAAGCAACTAACAGAAAACCAACTACCACCTCTCAATTAATGGTACCCTGACGGTTTTGGGCTTGAGGTGCAAACAGGGGCAAGTTTGAAGAGCCAAAAAGGTAAATTTCAAGTTTAGGAGGCTAAGTCAAATTTTCTACGAGTTCCGGCGGGGTTATAGCATAATTTTTACAATATAGTAATAAGATGATGTGAATGCATGTATTTGTATATGTACGCAAGCAACTCTACAGTCATACATTCAAAGTGTATCAACTTTTGGCATGTCGACAAGCAAATTAACAGTTTACTATTATCCTATATTAGTGCACCTATGATTTGATGATTGGTTTTGCAACCTGCCACGAACGCCTGCACTAAATAACCATATACACAGTCACAGTAAACTATATATATAAATATATAGCATAAGTTATACCTGTTCAAGTAGCTCAGCTTCGGATGAATATGGAGACCATGTAATGATAGTCTGTAGGCTTGTATTCCAATCAGCCAATGTAGTCCGCAACTTTCTTTTCCAAGCTTGCTCCATTTCGTAATCAATCTGCAAATTACGGACAAGCATTGGAAAAATCAGGATGAATCAATGGTACAAACATGACATAATGCAATTCCAGCAAATTATTCTTTGTGAAAAACTATAATCAATAAATATAACTCAGGATTATCCAAGATAACCATTCTGTGTAGACGATACTGTCAAAAAACACATATTAGAAATTTATGATTTATGAGAATTATCAATGAAAGAATTTTACCATTGGAACAACGATATCCTCTTTACCAGTGCTCCTCACAAAGGTATACGATAGCATGCCAATGCTTTGTGTAGGCCTTCATGCAAACCAAAAGTAAATGCTCTCAGTTTCATGAATAGGAAAATAATCAGCATAAAACTACAAATCCACATTAAAAAGATATAACTGATGTTGGTTTTTACCACAAAAGAGTCTATGGTTACACTGTAATTAACCAACATGCTGACAATAGAACACAAGCAATGTCTTCTACCTGGCTCACTGCAGTATACTATGTGTTGCTACAGCTAGAAATTACTCCATAGACAATCTATTCTTCATTTTATTTATTTGACCACTGTTTCTTAATATATTGTCTTGAATAGGCAAATACATGGCATAAAACTAAAAACAACATTAAAAATATATTACTCATGTAGGTGTCTATCACAAAAGAGCCTATTACATTGTAGCTTACCAAAATTCTGACCACTAAAACACATGCAATGGGTCTTCTCCGTGGCTCACTACAGTATAGTATGTGTTGCTACAACCACAAATTACTCCATTGGCCATCCATTATTGTTTGCTACAACCACAAATTACTCCATTGGCCATCCATTATTCTTTTAACTTCTTTGACCACTGTTTCTTATTGTATTTTGCAAGTAAAAAATACGGAAGTATAACACTTTTGAAGACAAAGCTACTGATGCCATTTCATATAACCAGTCAATTTTAAAAGTTTGGAGACAAAAATTGCCAACACTATCCAAAATAATTTATATCTGAAATGAATAGAGTACATTATATACCTTCTCTACTAGTGATCAAAGAATAGTAATTCCAGAACACGAAAACATGCATTGCTAATACATTTAAATTCATAAGACCATAAGAATATACAGACAGAAGGTGTCAATTCTGAGCAGTTAACTAAATTTAACAGATTTGATTTGATGCTAACATCGGATATTAAACTATGTTTCTTTTGGTAGTTCTTCTGTCTGAAGATATCTTGATGGTTTGGAAATTTTCTACACAATATGCATGATAACAAGCATGTTCTAGAATAATTATTGTCACTATGCTACTCAAGGTAGCGTAGAACAGAACCTTTTGCCTTCCTTTCCACGAGTACGGGAGAAGACTAAAACATCAGCGCCTAGTCTCATTGTGCTTGTCTTGAAACCATTTCCATCTGTAGGACAACACATTTAGGAAAATGAATCTTTCATAATTTGACTTGACATATTAAAACATAAAGGTAACAACAACAACAACAACAAAGCATTTAGGTCCCACAAACAAGTTCGGGTAGGTTAGAAATGAAACCCAATAGAAGTCACCGACTTATATATATAGAGAGAAAATAGCTAGCGTACTCAACGAGTTTACGCAATCCGAGGATTTTTTGACCGATCCGAACCGTTGATCTTGTCCGTCTCATCGAAATGTAGCTACCGACCAAATTTCGTAATTTTTTGAATTTGTTTTTTTTTTTACATTTTTTTGAAAAACAGTTTTTTTGGACGCTCTAATACAAAACAAATAGTAAAAAAATTAAAAAAATTACGAAACTTGGTCGCTAGCTATGTTTCGATGAGACGAACAAGATTAACTGCTCGGATCGGTCCAAAAATCCTCAGATTCCGTAAACTCGTCGAGAGTACAGAGGGATCCCGTACTCCGCTAGCATCTCTCTCTCTCTCTCTATATATATATAGAGAGAGAAAAACAACATGCACTGCGAGCACGGATCTCTTTGTGCTCTAAGCGTTTTAAATCGAGATGCCTAACAAGCGATCCGAACCGTTGATCTTGTTAATCTCATTTGAAATGTAGCCGATGACCAATTTTAGTATTTTTAAATTTATTTACTATTTGTTTCCTATTTTTAAAATTCAGCTTTTTTGGACGCACCACGACTAATTGGAAGGCTGATTTTTGAAAATAGGAAACAAATAGTAAATAAATGCAAAAAAATACGAAACTTGGTCACTGGCTACATTTCAGTGAGACGAACAAGATCAACGGTTCAGATCAGTTGTTAGGCATCTCGGATTTTGAAAACGTGTTGGGAGCACGGAGAGATCCGTGCTCTAGGGTGCACGCTAGCCTTTCTCTATATATATATATAAAGAGCCAAAGAGGGTGGAAATCTAGGTTATGGTTCAGCCATGTGGATTGCTAATTTCCTTGTGCCCCTATCTAAGGATAATTTAAGATGCTTATTTATTTCTCCAACTTACATTGTCCAATAGCACTTGCAATTTTGCTCTTGGCTGAATAACCCAAGGACATGCACTGTCGCATTTTCTGTGGATCCATTCCGCCACCATCATCTAGACAATAATTTAAGAAGAAAAGAGATCAGTTATAGTATAAGAATGTTAGAATATTTCATTTCTTGCTGCATTCAAAAGTTAATTCTAAAAAAGCTAATGAAGCTATGTATTGAATGTTGGATTAGAAATAATCAAATAACATGTGAGTGAATATGCATGCAAGAGATGATTCACAAAGATCCCTAACTTGTAAAGGTCTAGCCCTAACTTGTAAAGTTCTCTAACCTTACTTGGTTAACTGTATTTTGTGCTGCAGAGAAATTTCTATATGCTAGATTTAATTAGCGAGGACAAAAAAATGGCACATAATTCGATGTACCGAAAATGCGGGATGGCACAATGACATCCTATCCTAAAATCATGTCCAGTAGTAGTACGTATTACCATGGCAAATTGGCAACACAATAAAACAAGCTCGGAGACTGGCAAAGTCAAATAAAAGCTTACGTACTAAAATAAGACAACCATAGAGGTTTAGAATAATATGATGAAAGTTGCTCTTCACTAATGTTGGTATTCAGGTCTAGCATGACCAGAAATGGACAAGTTTAATTTCATAACGCTCCAGCTGTAAAAAATGCTAGTCTGATCTCGAAAGGTTTGTTCTAGTTAAATAACAAGAAACAAGATCGTATATTAAGTTACTCAAAATAATCATGTTTTGCAAAATATCTGATTACAAATTTAGGATATGAGAGAAAGCCTTGCACCTTCAACGAGTAGCATTCTTGTTTTGTCTTTATTGTTCTCCAACATGTCAACGTTCACATAGGTAGCTCCATTCATAATCTTAGAAAGCAGCAAGAGCTCAGTAAGCATACAAGGATTTGATGTTACAAACTAGAACAATTTATACTTTGCTCAAGCTTACTTCATCATGAGAGTTGTCCAGCAGCTCAGCCAAAGCTGAACATTGATCAAGTAAAAGTTAGCCAACCAATAATTACAATATGGTAAAAGATTAGTAAGTGATGTGAGCAAATAAACATTCTTGATGGTGTCTGCTGCAGCATTTTTATATATGAAGAAACAAGATAGGAACAGGTGGAATAAAGAATGAAGACTGTACCCCCCAGAGCCCACTTGTGGCTTGTAGCATTTGAGTGCAAAAATCGAGGATGTACACGAACATGATCCAATCCAGATCCTGAAATAAGTTTGTGAGGATACAGAATACAAACCAAAAAATTAAAGAAAAGAACTACCGTAAAGAACATGTCAGTTGACACTTTTAACAGTAAAGATAAAAAAGGTAACAATTTACCAAGTGCTTGCTTTCCTAAGATACAACAAAGCTCAGTCCCTAATTAGACCATATCACTTCCAAACAAATCACACTGTCATTAAGTATGATCTTTCATCAGATAGTTCATGAAAGATAGTCCCAGAATTTGTCATTCATACCGGACTAAAAAATCCTACATGTTGTTACATAAAAGAGCAATTGTGTTATATTAAGTTGGAAGAGTGTCCGCACAAAATATATAAATAAGTAATCCCACCGTTCTTTTTATTTGTCGCCGTTGACTTTTAGCCGTGCCCTTTGACCATTCGTCTTATTCAAAAAAAAAAATTAAGTATCATTTATTTTGTGTGCTTTGTTTTATCATTAAAGATACTTTAAGCATGACTTATATTTTTGCATATTTGCACTAAATTTTTTAATAAGACGAATGGTCGAATGGTCAAATGGCATGTCCAAAAGTCAATGGCGACAAAAAAAAATAATGGAGGGAGTACATCAGTTCATTAGTCATCCAATGAAGTTGTAACAAAAATATAAATAAGTAAATCAGTTCATTAGAGTCATCCAATGAAGTTGTAATGAAGCGGAGTGAACATAAGCTGGCAAAAGGCCCTGGCAGATGGGCAGCAGCATTTAGATTTTGCAGTGAAAAGCAGAAAACAGGTAAAAAATAATTGCAGATGGGAGGTCCAAGTTAATTCACAGGCTTTCATTCCACGCTGCAACAACACAATCTGTCCCTCTCCCTCTCTTATTTTCATTTCAATCTTCATGTTCTACCGTTCAAATGGGAAGGGTTTTGTCTGCACATAACAGGTTTGTTTTTTGCTCTCTAAATATTCCTAACTCTAATACCAGTGCCTTTCTGTAATAGCATTCTATATTTTGTATATTATCCTCACAAGTCATGAGCGACTCAAGTAGGAATTTCAGAAACAATGGCTATATAGGCCATATTGAATGTGCATTACCGAAAAATAATGAAATCAAAGTTCATTGCAAAGCTCTAAACAACAAAGAGGTATTTTTTTGCCCACTTCGCTTTCTATGTGTACAGCAAATATATGGAAAAAAAATATTAGATAGTATCGGATTGCATGGCTTTTCCTTACTAAAGAAGCGAACTGCTCATATTCTACAAACATGCACGAACGTTGTACACGATTAAAACAGAACAAAATAACAAGGGTCAAGAAAAAGAACACCCGAAATCCTCTATTCCATCAAATTATCCATCTCTAAACAGACAAAGCTACGAAATCAACCAATGAGAGAAGACAAAGTGCCTCTAGGAGCATCAGAAAATACCAGAGGGTTGCGGCGCCCCATCCCCAAGCGGCTTCCCGTAGTAGTCCCCAGCCTTCCAGAACTGCTTCGACACGGAAGTGGCCGTCGGCGGAGGCGGCGGAGGTGGCGGCGGGAGCGGATCGAGGAAACCCGGGGGCACGTCCATGCCGGCCGCCGCCGCCGAAGAAAACTTCGCTCGCTTCCCCGACGAGCCATCCCCTCCCGGGCCCCTCGACCTCTTCCCGCTGCCTCCGCCCGCGCCAGCACCCTCTCCGTCAGAGTCGGAGTCGCTGCTGCTGAGCTCTATCAACGCCGCGGGGACTCGCGCTCGGCCGCTGCCCCGGCGGCCGCCGCCGGCGGCAGCGCGCGGCGCGCCTCCGCCGCCTCCGTTTTCACCGCACGGAGGTTCATCTTCCAACGCGAGAGAACTTTGAGGAGTCGATCCGTAAATCTGCTCCTCTTTTTCCTTTTTCTTTTTTTCTCCTTTCGCTTTCCTCGCCTGGGGCTTTATATACGGCGCGGCGCTGGTCTCGGCGGCGTGCTCGGGGATTCCTACGCACACTCACTGACTTTTGGGCCATGAAGTATATGCTTTCACACGGACCCACCGGTCAGGGAGGTGGGTGCTGCGAGATCGCAGTTGCCATGGTGGCGGAAGCTTTTTGTTATGTTTTCTCTCGAGCGCACCGGCTTCGCGCTCTCCGTTGCCGTGTAGGATGTGTGGGCCAGCATTGTCATAGAGGTGGAAGTGTGACCGAAACGATGGGTCAGCACGAGAATCGATATGACTGTACGCGACACAGCAGCAAGTGCCACGAAGGTTTTACGTTGCTGCCATGTGGCATGGCGCCGAATAGGCGGTGGGGAGATGGGGTGGGAGTCGTGGGACAAGTAGGTTTGTATATTTATTTTTATTTTAATTTATTAAAAATTAATTTTATTTACGCATTACAATGGAAAAAAAATTACTGGTTTAATTACTAGACGAGAGCGGGGCTCTTAGCTCATTTCGTCCTTTCAAAATTATAGTATTAATAGTATTAATTTGGTTGAAATAGGACATAACTGATCAGTGATCTGGACTAGTTAAAAGGGGGTTTTAATCAAATAGTACGATTTAACAAAAGTTCTATATATTTTTCATATAAAAATTACGAAGCCCAAACTAAATTACATTTTTTTTGTCATAGTTGTTTTACAGCCCATATAATATTCCCCTTACATTTTAACGCATTGCATCATTTTTCTTACAAACATGTAGAAAACTAGACTAGAAACCGCTAAACCAGTGTGCAAATTTTATAAAATTATGCAAAACTTTATGTGAGATTAGATAATTATAAGAAATGTATTTAGATTTTATAAAATATTTTTAAAAAGTTATATAACATTTCGGTCAAACCACCTTTGATTAGTCAAAATCGTCCTTGACTCGGTTAAAGAGACCGTTTGTGTCGATTTTAACGATTGAAAGACTAAGTTAACCCGTTTTTGAAAGACTTCGGTAGAAGCACATTTTTCTCTTATTTATTACTTACAGTGGAGCATCTTCTATAAGCAGTCATAATCTATACAATGTCTACATGCGTTGCATGCGAAAAAAAACCAACATTGGATAGTAGTAATTTTAAAAAAAAGGTGGCATGGAGATGGTGTACCTATGTGATGTCTATGATGTGCCACCTACCAAAAAATACACTTTGATGATCATTTAAAGAGAGATGAAATAAAGGTGATGTTGATGTCTCATGATACCACTATTTGTATAGAACTAAGTCACATGGAAACAAATAGAAACAACGCTAACTAACGCATAGTGGCCACTTGACACCCTACTATTAAGTTGCATATACAAACCACTTTAACCTAAAAGTCTAGATTGATGAGCAAAAGTTGCCAATTCATTTATTACCAACACTACCATTCTCAAGTATAAGACTTGAAGATCAAATGTTGTATGAGTTGCATGCATGGACCAATTAAATTAAAACCTATGTTTAACAAAAGAAAAATGAGAAATTCGCTTAACTTTTGAGGATCCAAGACTCAGCAGGCGGTTAAGGGCGACGGAAACCAAGCGGCTATGTCAGGAACCGATTGCATCCGATTTTGTATGGGGTCATGTGGGCCATGTAAAGGAGTATATGGGGCATATTCCAGGAGATATGTGGAGCATACTCCTCTGATTGTGTGTCATAAAGAGTAAACAAATCATAGTTACCCATTGTGTCATCCAAAGGTTGGGGTAGGTTGGTTGGAAGCTTACCTTTTTGCTATAAAAGGATGGGATGGGAGCTTCCTAACCTGCTCCTTCTGCTAATTAAGCCTAAGGTTTGGATGCATTTGTGGTGCACTTGTATGTGATATGCCCACTTTGATATGGATTTGTAATACCCTAAACCAAATCAATAAAAGTCACCAAATATTCATCCAAGTTCTTGTCTAGTTTTTGTATTTGATTTTGTTTCTTTTGTTATTTTATTGCCAACTAGTTTATTTACTTTACCTTCTTCTTGATGTTGTTTCATGATACCTTGAGCTTGTTCATATGGTTTGAGACTTCTTTCAACCTAGGGTTGACTAGTGATTAAATTTTTCAACAAGATGCAAACCTGTCAAAAAAATTGTACTCGCACACTAGTTAGTTTTTTGTTTGTAGAACTATTCAAAAAAGTTTGTTTTCGATTGATTCCAATTGAAAAAGGTGCATGACTCACCTAACTATCTTCGGTAAAAATTTGGAGTCAACTAGATGCACTATTTGGACGCTATGAGATGAATACTTAGGCCAAAACTTTTTGTTTCTATTTTCTGATAGTGGTTCAAGAATTTTCATGATATTTCTGTGAGGCGTTTGGATCTGAAATTTGGTTAGTGACTGCACAGTTCATCCACATAGAGTGAAAAAAAATTCCATAATTTTTGAAACCCAATAAAGCCATGGGATACTCTAGTGAACAAAGATATGTTTCTAAAGGAATCTATTTTGTTTTTTCTAAAGTAGTTTTAGTTGTTTGACTTGTTCTCTTTTTTGCTTTTTCTAAAGTAGCTTTAATTGTTTGGCTTGTTCTCTTTTTCTTTTTCTAAATAGCTTTAATTGTTTGGCATGTTCTGTTATCTTCATGCTAGTTTTTAATTGATTTCTTTTTGTTTAAATGCTAACCAACCAAAATTGTGTTTGAAAAGATCCCACATATTTGCATGGATTTTATTCATGTAACTTAGGGGTACACATTAGTTATTAAGTGTTCAAATTTTGCGTAGGAGGTGAATTCGAGGTTCACCTGTCTGAGGAATTTCTTCAAGGCTTCCATTCACCACCACTAATCGTGGTAGCTTGGTTACACACAAAATTTTAAATTCGCTTAGATTTTGAATATTTCTGATATGTTTGGATATAAAATTTTCTAATCCGTAAGATTTTGAACTACAAAATTCAGTTAGATTTATTATACGGATGAAAAAACCAAGGGCAAAGTGGTTATTTTATAGGCAAAAATGATTTGACCGATGGAATCTGGCCAATAATAACACAGAGCACAATAAATAGCGATTGAAATGGTATATAAGAAACAAACAACTTTACTATAGCACATTGCGTTGATTGCATTTGGTATTGCAGTCAGAAGGTGCTGCAAACAACAATTACTTGGTGCAATATGCTCTGGCTTTGGTAAGCTCTGGTTTGCTTTTGGTCATTGGATTTGTTTGTGCCCTAGACTCTACGGCACCTCTTTTTTGGGGCTTACAAGCTATATTTAAGTTTCCTTGGGTCTTATTCTGCTATGAACTCATTTGCCTTTTGCAGCTCTACAATTCTATAAATAATATTTGTCAAAATAGATCAACTTTTGTTTTTTTGTTGTCCTATATATTTTTAAGGGATGGCTCCTTTGGCAGCGCTTTGCACCTCTGAAATCGTCTGGTATTTGTCTTGCAGGAGGCAGAAAAAGCACCTCCGCTCTCCAGTAGAATTTTTTCCACAAAAAATATGCTTTTTCTAGTGAAACAAAAGGTGGAAAAACAGTGCAAAAACACTGGAAAAGGTACAGGCACCTGAAATTTGCGAAATCGTGCAGGCGCAAAAAATTTCACTAAATTTCTATTGCTTTTCCACATTTTCATTTACTGGAAAAAATGTGTAGCGATATTAGAATTTTTTGTGCGAGGTTTGATTTATTATAAATTTATTTTGTTTTCATAATTGACGGTGCAAACTCTAGAAAAAAAGTACGAAGTTGAAAAAGAATATGTTTTTAGTAAATTGATACTGTTTTTCCACTTTTCATTAGGTAGAAAATGAATTATTTTTGCGAAAAAAACAGACAGACTTGGGGCTGCATAGCATACGCAGCGTATGCTAGGACCCACCCGGACGTGCCCCACGCCTGCACATTGTGCTACGGCTGCATGGACGGGCAGGCACATGCGCGCAAGTCCCCAGCGCAGGCGCCTGCCAAATAGCAGCATCCATTTTTTAAACTCTCTTATACGATGCATGTTCATGCTAATGGGAGATAATTCCTCCAACGCTATGCATTTTACTACTGCAAAAGCATGCTCATCTTAAATATACAACGCCCTAGCGGGTAAACGCGATCGCGACACGTGTCCTCTATGACGTGTCTCCGTGCCGTGCGCCCGCGTTGGCCTGCCTCAGTTCGCCGTTCGTTCGCGTGCCCCATGCCCATCCGACGGTGATGCGTCCATTGCATATAAGTATGAAGTATCTATGCTTTTCATATTTTCTGTTGATTGTAAACTACCTTATTACGTAGAACTATTCAATTATAGACTTGTTTTTTTTCTTGAGATCATCATTAAATCAACATTGTACCCTTCGATGTTATTGTTTTTTTTCTCATTCTCGAATAATGAGGATATGACCTGTATCCTACCAGAGCATCAGTCCTAATCTGTTGATTTGGCAAATGTGGTGAATGACTAAAGAATGTTGTATGCTTCTGACAGGTTCTAAAAGAGAGCTTCAAAATTTATTGTGCGATTAACGATGGAAAATTATCAACCTCTTCGATAAGGTGAAAGATGCTATGCAAGTGACTATATTACTGTGTCTGTGTGGTTACCAATAATACGCACACATGCTAATTTCTTGTTTGTGAGTGAAGTTCTTTGAGATGCTAAGCCATGAAGCACTTAATTTTTATAGGAGGGTTGGTCAACAGGTAAGTTTAGAGCCCAGAAAGAGATGATTGTTCAGATCTAAATTCTGAGAATAAAAAAAATTGTATCTTCACATTCTGGCCTTGTTTTTTATCTTAAATATACAATGCCCAGTTCCGGCCTCCTCCTCCCGATACGTGGCGTTTTCCCCCCTTCGCTGCGGCCACATCGTCCGTTATTATCCTGCCCGTTAGATCAAACAGCGAGGTGAATCCAGCGATCAGCAGTTCCCCGTCTAGACTTTTTGCGAAAAAACCCTTTGATTTTTTTGTGATCAACCCGCCGTCCATACCCTAATCCCCTCTCGGCTCTCGCCTCCTCCTCACGTCGCGATCCTCCTCTCCTTCCCACCTAAAGCGCCGCCGCTTGTTGCTCTTCCCTCCCTCCGAGCCGTCGCCTCCTCCTCTACCCGCTCCATTTCGACCCGTCGGCGCCGTCCCTCCCTACTGTCACCGCCGCCCTCTCTCCATCTGTAACGCCGCCGCCCGCTGTTCCTCTCTCTCCTCCGCCGCCGCTCTGCTCCTCTATCTCGCCCCACCGCGACGAGGGTCAAGGGCGGTGGCGATAAGGATAGCGGCGGCGGCGGCATGGAGGCTACGGAGGTGGCTATAGCAGCGGCGCCGGCTCCTGGTCTAGAGGCGCGTCATGCCGGCGACGGTGCCGCCCTTCCTAGCGCCACCCCTCCTCAGACCGGCCGCCGCCGCCCTCCTCTTTCGCCGCCGCCGCCCCCTCCTCTTCCGCGCCCTCCTCTCTCCCGCCGCTCCTCCTCTCCTTTTTCTTCCTGATCCCCAGCGGCGGCGCGACTCTCCAGATCTGCGTGCTACTGATGCGCCATGGCGACCCCTTCGCCGGACCCGGCCCGCTCCTCCCCTCCTTGCTCTTGATGTTCTGTGCAGTGCAATGCAACCCTTCGCCGGATCCGACCCTCCTTCCAACTTTTCGACGGCCGCACCTTTGTGCAGTGCTCAGTGTCGACGATTGGGATATCGGTCCTAAGTCAACTAAGGTTCTTGAGAAAAGGGAGATAGAAGACCTGCCGAGCAAGGCGAACAGCAATCAACGACGAACAGGGAGACACATGGTTTTTATCCTAGTTCAGGCCTCTCAGGAGAGATAATAGCCCTACGTCCAGCCTTTCTTTATATCAAAGAGGATTACAAGGCGGAACTCGACGAGACGAACAGGTCTCGGCGAGATTATTTGTGTACAGAAAGCAACACGCGATGATGCGCTAAGTATCGATCTTCCGGCCCCTCTACATGCCGTAGGGGCCTGGTTTATATAGTGTTGAACAACCGACCTACCGAGAGATAATCGGGCCGGGCTAACTACGAGATCGTAACGAACTCATATACATGCCAAATACATCCCGAGGTAAATAAGGTATGCTTCGATTCTTGGGGATCATGACGTCTGCTCCAATCCGGAAAACCACGTCCGGGTCTTCACGTAGCCGTGTAGAACTCTTGTTCGAGTCGGACTCGAACATGAATCCTAGGCCGTTACGCACCGTGCCAGTCAGGAAGCTGTTCGGCAGGATGCACATGGGCCCGAAAGAGCCTTCTAGGGAACCAGTCCCTAGGAGACTGTTCGATTAAGCCGTCAGGGAGTGGGCCATAGCAATGCGCCGTGATTTTACCCCCGACACTCAGGCTCTGCAATTCTTAAGTAAGGGTTTGATTCTAGCTTAACAATGCCTCCTGCAGCTGCTCTTTGATGATTAGTAGATCATTCTTTTTTTCATTCCCTTCAGGTCTCAATAATATAACTGAGGTATAAATATGGTTTGACAATGTCTGTCATTCTTTTTCAGCGCATTATAATGATCCAGCTAGCTCAACCTCATATAATGGTAAGATGTTGGATAATCAACTGCCTGGCAATCAGGGTAATGAGTAGAATTCTGTGTTTTATTTGTGTCTTAACCATTTCTTTTTGCTAGGTGCTAAGCAAGTACCATGTGTGCAGTGCTCAGATGTTCTTTAGCTCTCAATCAAGGATCTGGTCCTAGCTTAAAGACACCTTCTTCAAGTTTTATTCCATTGCATGCGAATTCTAATGATGGTAAATTATTAAATGCTTCATGTTTCCTCACCCTGCATATTTGTCTAAAGATTGCCTTCAAATGCACTGCATTATACATGTTTTTGCATGTATGGCTGTTCTTTAGTAGATTAAATTTACCGCCCTTTTTATCCAAAATTGAAAATGGCAGATGCATATAGACTTTAACTCATTGTTATTTGTTAGACTGTTGCTTTGAACGAAAATTTGATTAGCTGTTGTGAACTGTGAAGTACTTCAGCTTTGCTTTCTGAAATAGAACAAACATTATATGGTGGATACTAAAGTCAGCATACTTTTCTTATTCTGCAGCCATTTTCTGAACTACGTTTATAAGGTTGAACTTGAATACACATGTATCTTGATAGACTCATAGGTTTCGGTAATTTTTACATGGAGGTTTTCGTGCAGATCGTACCGACATGAGCCTCATTGCAAATTAGAAATCGATGAGAAGATGTCTTCTCATCTCGCTCCTGCTAATTTGTATTTTGTGCTTTGGATTCAAATATTGCCCAGTTGGATCAATTACTGCTATACGTGCTCTTAGATTGGGATCAATGATCATCATAGGATATATGGGTTTTACATTCTACATTTGATATGATAGAACTAGCGTGTTCTAAATGTTAAATGCTAATCACTGCATCTAGGATTGTGTACTTTTTATCCATTCTTTCTCACTGTCTATTGAAATACACTCTACACAGCAGTTATTTTAGAGAATATTGTTAAATCAGCTAATATTTTTGCCACTTGCCATAGCTGTCCTCTTTAAATTGTGTTCTTCACTAATGTACTAAGAAGCTTATTTTTGTACTAAGAAGCTTATTTTGATGAGTATGCACTAATAGTGGGCTTTTTCACTTTTTTAAATCATGCTCAGTTTTCAGGAAAAAAGAGATGGATTATACATGATTAAATAGCTCAATCTTTCCACTACTACTGCCTATACTTCAATGATGTTGCATTGGCATGTGGTTCTGCCATAACCTTTGCTCTTTGCCTTCAATTCATATAGATAATACATGGAGTGTTCATGTATATGCTGCATTAGATTTTTTTTATTTATACACACTTCTATTCTAAATTCTTCTACAATGGAAAAACTCCAAGAGTTTTGATGAGCTTGCTTCATGGACCAGCAAAATAGATATACACATAGTTGATGGATGTTCGTTGCAAGAAATAGATTATGCCCTCTAAGAATGAAGGGACATGTGGCTAAATCTTTATATGACGCATTCAAAGTTCAAGAATGTGGAAGATTTGGTAATTTAGTCAATATCTGGGATTCTTTTTACATTACATTATTGTGGAAAATGTGTAAATTGTATCTTGATGTTTTCCTGATTTTTAGTCTGCAGATTGGAAATATCGCTCATTCCTAAAATCAATTGGTCTCTAGGTGCCACCCCTCTCCCTGTTTGCTTTGCTTTGCTAGGCTGCGCTGCCACTTTTTCCTATGCTGACAACTAACAGATGCCATCCTGCTTTAAACATGTGGAAGCATCAAAGTTGTATGAATTTATGTTAACTTGCTATGTATTGTTTGGCAAAAAACTCTCTGCTTTCATTTTTATGCTAAGACCACCTGTAGTTCTTTTCCACATTTTTGTGCTAAGACCACCTATGCTTGGACTCGCCGCGCGCCACAGGCGCGCCATCCCAACTAGTATATATATATGCAAGCGGGAACCTATCTGTTTTCAATGAAATTTGCTGGGGTCTAGAACTTGTGAGGAATTTCTAATTTCCCACTTTGAGGGGTGTCAGCCCTCATTTTTATACTTATCATAGAGCCGCTATTCACATGCACTAGACCCTGGATCGGCACTCTAGTGCGTGCAATACATAGCCGAGTATCATACAAACATATATTTTATTGTTTGGAAAAATACATACCTAGTTGCATGACGCAGGCTTAATATTAAATAAGCCAATAGACCATACAACTGTTAT